>CAJQZP010000060.1:0-128974 GCA_907164705.1 Parnassius apollo
TCGTTGCATTTGAATAGCTTATATAATCCAATCATATTGTCAGTGCAATTAATGTGAAGCGTATTAGAACTCCGAAACCGGGAAATAATGGTCCGCCAACAATTAGATATTAATGTGCGTAATATGCCTTTGAGGTTAAAAATAAACTGTCATCATTGAACAGAATTTTGTTGAAGTTTTCACTAAATAACATTGTTTTATCTACATAGTTATACATGACTCATCCAAATGTATGCTAGGTACATGGTACTTTCTTTTTTATCGACAAAAAGTGTCAATTTCTGTTATAATACGTTTCGTTAGGATAGATTCCTCGTCACATACAACATACGTGAGTACGAAGCAAACAAACCAATAACAGGTAAAGCATTCGTTTATAGAATCCGCACCGTTAATGCCGTTAAAGTTACGTGCCGCTTGTGCCGCGTTGTTGCCACGACGGTATTCATTTTCCATAATTAATTGAATTTTTAACGTATTCATGATAACGAAAAAGATTCAAATGCAATTAAACCATACCGATAATCAATAAATCATGAATAATTTTGAAAATAGTATTCCATGTTTTAAAATTAAATTAATTTTAAATTAGAATTGTTAAATACCTATTATTAAAGATAGATGTAGAGCTTCGTAGGGTTGATATAAAGTGCACTAAAAACCTCTCATTAGTTTAAGGAGTGGATCTTTTTACTGCTTAGTAAGTAAAAACATGCCAAATATATGAGTTGAAGTGAAATATGAAGCGACGACCCTTATTTCTTGGTTTGTATATATTTGATTGTCCTGTAGCACTATGTGTAGCAGGGATGGAGACGTACCTATTTTATGAGGGAAGCGGCGTGCATTCGTGCTACTAGACTACTTAACCTAATTCTTGAGCAAATCGAAGGCAGTATTATTAATATATAAGTGTAAAATGTTTGCACAAGCTTATTAAATTATAAAAAGCCTGTAATGTTAGTGATAAGACATATACAAAAATGATGACAATATAATGAATTCATGACATTGATCTAGTAGGCTCACTAAGATCAATACAGATATTTGTTTTTCGTAACATGTTACCTCCACACTAGGATATTTTCCAGTTTCGTGGTTATCGTGGTGGCAGTTTACATTGCATATATGCATATGAGCATACATTTAAGTACAATTATTTGCACTTCATACAAATACTGTTTCCTTGCAATATTCATACTCGCGGCACGCAACGACGCACCTCATTGCCGAGACACGGCACCAGCCGTTAAAATCATAACATTAACTTGTAACTTATGAAGCTTTTACTTCCTAACAAGTAGAAAGTACAAAAATATTTTAAAGAAAATTTCTTAAGCTTAGAATGGAATTAAAAATTCACAAAAAACTAAGCTCCGTCTGTTTTAAAAAATGAAATTTTATCCTCCAATAAGACTACAATGTAGAGACTTTCATTCTGGAACAAACAAAATGGCTGATATGAATGGCAATGTCTGATAAACTGTTCGCGGTGAGGTAGCTTTGATTGAAAGCGATTACACTTTACATAAAATTTTTATTTTACAAGCGATTACGGAAAGCGTAGCGTTCTTTCATATGTTCTTTCCTATTATTTTGGTGTTTTAATGCAAATTCGCATATTACTTGTTTTAATATTTGAATAAGTTTTTATTTCTAACCGAATTTAGAGAATAGTATTAATTAACAGGTACCGAATTTTGTAACAGTATGACATATTTGTATGTGTGAACGTATGCATGTATGTTACTCGATATCTATGCCGATAGTTAAGCGATTTTAATCACTCTTTATTGTTGTACAGACTTTACTTCAAGTTTGATTTAATTTAAATTTAAAGAAAATATGCAATTCCTATGGATAAAAACTAATGATTTTTTTAAGTATAACTTTACAGACGACGTTCTAATTATTATCTTGCGCTAGAAATATTGTTAAATGCTTGTTATAAGTATTATTTATATCAATGTTACCGTTACCATTACTGTCTATATAAAGTCCCCTGTCGAACATAGACCTCCCTCGCAGATTGCGTCATGGGGAGGATACTTGCCATATTTTTTTAAAGGGTAAAAAAAACTTAGTCCACAGTAAATGGTAAGTGGATGCTGTGGCCCATACATAAATTTATCCTTGATGAAGAATAAAAAATACAGATGCGTTGTCACCCCTGTGGACCCAAGTATATAAAAAGGGTCTCCGGTCCTCTACACTCACCGTATGAAACACAGCAGTATTAAGCTGCTATTTTACGCCAGATTTTTTAGGGCGTGATCCTTCCCCGTTGAGACGCTCCATTCGAGCTGATAATATAATTTCAGCAAGCCATAACTTAGTTGCAGCATTTCTCTACGGTGTAAAAATATTTTAATAAAAGCCGATTTCAAAGACCTAAAAGAAGAGTTTAAGAAGTTTTATGTACCAAGCCGTGAGTGACGTAAGAGGTGATGAAAGGAATCTTAAATACGAGTAGATGGGTCTAGCAGCATTAGAAGATGATAAATATAACTAAATAATAATAAAAAATCGCGGTTGTTAACGCGTCTTCAACCATGACGTTTGGAAATATCCCTGCTGTGCGGCAACCTGTGCGGGAGGCCTGTGTTCAGCGGTGGACTGTAATAGGCGGTAATGATGAATGAATTACAAGTGCTTAAATATAATACTAGCAATTTAATTTGAATATTATCACAATATTCATACAAGCTAGAATTAAAATTACATTTGAATGCAAATAGTTTCAAATTTCAATGGTTCTAGTACTTCGAGGAGGAGAAAAATATTAAGCCTGCGGATTTTCTTACTATATTTAAATGCAAAATTATTGTTTATTAACAAAAGCCTAACATCATTCGGGAGCCATCACTTGAGTGATGTTTTAAAAAATGAACCAGCTTGAAGTTAAAATTTCGTACAAAATATTTAAAAAAGGTTTTCGAACAGTGCGGGTGCTGTTAGGTATTATATTATAGGTTATATGTGGTTTGTTCATGCAATACTGTTCAAGAAAAATAAAGAAATGCGTTAGCCCGAAAAATTCAATCAAATTTAAATAAATCGTATCGTTAACCGACATCGTCGGATAACGATACCGCCCCGCCAGACGTTTAAACGTTTAAAGACACTGTAGCCAAAGAAGGTGTTGCCAGACTTTGAATAATTACTGAAATGAAAGCGCATGATAAATTCATGTTGCAGCTATTTATGAAGTATACAAGCGGGTCTGATCAACAGGGAAATGACGACACTTTCAAAGCATGCCAGCGTGAGCGCGAGAGTAATGCTGCTGTATATGTGAGTGTAGAGAATCAAGAGACCCTTTTTACTGCTACCGAGGCATTCTATCCTCACATACAATCTAAGTACTCAGGAGTTACATAGCTTCTACATTTTCCTCCTAATTCGACGATTTTTATAAGTAGCCTTATATGGGTGACATCTACTTAACATTAGTTGGAGTGTGTGCTTGTTTGTAACCCTTAATTTGTAAACAAACTATTATGCAGCAAGAAATTGTTATTAATTAAGTGCAAGATACGTAGCTAGCAATTTGGAAAATCCACGTATTATATACAAAATATATACACAATCACATACATTCTTGGACACTTCCTTGATATAAACCCCTCTCAGGAATGAGGTTAGACTTTTGTGAGCAGTGTGAGGTATAAAGGCTATAATTAAGTTTGTTATGTTTTTTTGTGGCAACTGATGAGGAAGAAAGGTACTATATGGATTCATCATCATTACAGCCCTTCACAAGTCCACTGCTGAACATAGGCCTCCCCCAAGTAATGCCACAAAGCACGGTCCTGAGCCATCTGCATCCATCGACTTCCTGCATGTCTTACCAGGTCGTCACTCCATCTAGTGGGGGGTCGCCCTACACTACGCCTACCGGTACGAGGCTGCCACTCGAGAACCTTTCTTCCCCATCGGTTATCGGTTCTTCGAGCTATATGGCCGGCCCATTGCCACTTCAGCTTACTAATCCGTTCGGCTATGTCGGTCACTCTGGTTTTACTGCGGATATCCTCATTTCTGAGTCTATCACGCAGAGAAACTCCGAGCATAGCCCTCTCCATAGCTCGCTGAGCGACCTTAAGCGTCCTCATACGGCCAGCAGTGAAGGACCACGTCTCAGATCCGTAAGTCATCACTGGCAACACGCACTGGTTGTACAATCTAGTTTTTAGAGATTGAGGTATACCTGACGAAAAGATATGCCGTAATTTCCCGAACGCTGCCCAGCCGAGTTGAATCCGTCGATTGACCTCTTGGTCGAAGTTGGACTTACCTAGTCGGACTATTTGTCCCAGGTAAACGTATTCGTCAACAACTTCGAGCATAGTGCTCCCAACAACTACCGGCATAGGTGTGACATGGACATTGAACATGATCTTTGTTTTGTCCATGTTCATCTTAAGACCTATCCGTTTGGAGGCACTATTGAGGTCATTGAGCATAGTGCTTAAGTCCTCCAGCGATTCTGCCATAAGGACTATATCGTCGGCAAATCGAAGGTGAGTGATGTACTCGCCATTGATGTCAATACCGTATCCTTTCCAGTCCAGTAGCTTGAAAACGTCTTCCAATGCAGCGGTGAAGAGTTTCGGGGATATAACGTCACCCTGTCTTACACCTCTGCAGTTGGATAGGTTTCGAGCTCTGGTTCTGTACTCGGATAGCCATCGTAGCCCTACTGTACAAACACTTCAGCACTTCGATATACCGACAGTCAACTTGGCACCGCTGAAGGGACTGTAGCACCGCCCAAATTTCGACGGAATCAAAGGCTTTCTCATAGTCCACATACGCCAGGCAAAGTGGCAGATTGTACTCTTCAGTCTTCTGTACAATCTGCCGCAGGGTATGTATGTGGTCTATGGTACTGAAGCCTTTTCGGAAACCGGCTTGTTCGGGAGGCTGGAAGTCGTCAAGTCTGCGTGCGAGACGATTCGTAATGACTCTCGAAAACAGCACGTAGACGCGGCTCAGAAGGGAAATCGGTCTGTAGTTCTTTAAGAGAGCGTTGTCGCCTTTCTTAAAGAACAAGACCACCGCACTTCTGCTCCACGCCTATATGGATTGATTGGATGATTTGAATGGAATAGAATAGAATAGTTTTTATTCAATATAGATTACAAGAATTAGTCATTTAAGATGTATCACTGGTTCCGAGAAACCTTGCCCTGGGAGGAACCAGCGAAAAATTGTGTGGGACCTTTAAAAAATATTTACTATACAATATTTTATACAATTAAGTATCAAATCATTTTGAAACAGCATGGTAACGATCACCTTATTCCCAGAAGTATTATTAATGACGTACTCTTAAATACTACAATAATACATTTTAAATAATTTTTGCTAAGTAATTTTTTTAACATTTTAATATACAAGTCCTCCATATTTTCTGAGAATTTGTTGTAAAGTAGTATACATTGTCCCATGAAGGAATCACTGAGTTTTTGGAGGCGAGTAACTGGTGGAACTAGCTTGTGCTTGTTAAATAAATATTTTTATTCTTAGGTTATAATTCATATTATGTATATAGCATAAATATTTGTCGAAAAAGTACACATCCAAATTACAATACATTAATTTAGGTTTATTCTTATAGAACTATTATTATTATTCATGTAGATAGTGTCAATCACAAAAAAAACTAGCGCTTATTTAATAAGAACGTCAACATGCTATGTATAAATAAATTTACTCGCTGCTTTGGTCTACGTTTCTCCCGAAAACACATTACATCTTTCCGGCGACAAAAAAGCAATTTGTCATGCGTATAACGCAACCGGGGATTGCTGCTGCTTACATTACTTTTATATTTTTTCGAAAGATGCAACTGGCTGAGATTATTTTTGTTGTGCTGAAAAGTTTTTTTTTTAATTAAAAATGTTACCAAACAGCACACGGTTTACCTCCATACAGTCACTTCGTCGAATGAGAGTCAAAATTCAGATTCGTTGTCAACCCTGAGAACTAATATGAAATGCACTGTTTCTATTAAAAAGGGTCTACGGTTCTGTACACTCAAAATCCGAAACACAACAGCATTATGCTGTAATTTTACGCTGGTCTGTGAGAGCGTGTTCCTTCCCCCGGTCGAGTCAATCTATTCATGCTACAAATATAATATATCTGGATCGTATCTCTACTACTTGAAATATAGAGAATATCTTCTATCCTTTCCATGGACAAATTTTTTGATAATAATATACTAAATCCAATTGGACAAAGTAACGTGACGAATCTAGTAAATATAAAATTATTGTGGGATCAACTTTTTAAGTGACTGAAGTAGAGTAATGCTTAAAGTACGTAAATGTAGATGAAGTTATGAAGAGTTCTCCGCAAAGTGAGGTGAAGTACTACGGGTCATACTGTAGCAACCAACTGAGTCGAAGCCCCGTTTTCATTAAACAATGATTTCTGAGCCAACAAGGGCTCTCCAAGAGCATAATGGGGTACCCTTTCGAATACGGTGAAATGCGAAAATCGGAACAACATTGCCTAATGTGTAATAGCGATGCCGTAAAATTCTATGTTAACCAACCTCGAAATGAAAAAAGAAATTCACAACAAGGCATTGTTAACTAATGCAGATTTGCCTGTTACCAATTATTAAAAGAAATATTTTTTTAGACTGTACGATTTCAAACTGTTGAAGAATAAAATTAAGGTTTGAAAAAACTAAAAAGAAACAGATATATTTATTGACCATTCATTACAAAATATGTCAAGTCCAGATAGCTTAATAAACTAAAGAAAAACATGGAACTTTGTAATAAAACACATATTTTTTATTATTCTGATTATAATAATGAACGTGTAAAGTATACTATATGATATACAGAGAAGCAACAAAGTGAACACCAAAGAGTCGAAGGCAGTGGCGTAGTGACGGTACGTAACGTTGATGTCACGGCATATACGGCTGTCGGTTTTACTGGCAAGGCGCGCCAGTAGATGTTTCACATCAAAACCTAGTAAATAAAAAGTAGAGTAATATGTCAAGCATCTCATAGCCGCAGGCGTCTCCCCACTTTTAATTCCTGAGAGGACTTCAGGGCACGGTAAAGTCCGTCGCATTACCACAATAAGTAATGGCGAAAGTTTTTTCGTCGAAATATGTCCTCGAGATGCTTTAGTTCAGCACCGAGTACTTGGTAAATTATCATCTAATAGTAACAATTTCAATATAATTTCGTTGGTGCTGGTGAGGATCGAATTTGGGTTGCTCGCGTTCTGTAGAATTTACAGCCAGCGCTTAGACTCTGAGCTACCACGGCTCTGTCTGTTTCTACAAAGGAAACAGTGATGGTATTAGATCTGTTATTTCTTTTCCCAACGTCTGCGAAAAATGTTTGGTGAGCGCCTGGTTAACGTTGAGAGGCCTATGCTCAGCAGTGGACTTGTGAAGGACTGTAATAATGATGATGATGATAACTGATATAAACATATAATAAATTATTCGAAGTCAAAATCTACACCAGTTTGCAAACTTATCAGTGAAGAACCAACAAGAAACTATTATACTATAGGTGGTAGGACTTTTTGTGCCGAGAAGTCCTGCTGTTAGGTTAGGCACCTGGAACACAGCAGAACGTGCACTGCTGTGTTCCGGTATAAAGTGCCAGTATAATTACAGGCTGTGAGGTATTCTTAGTCCTCAGATGTGATAAATTGCAGATGCGTTGCCAGCGTTTTAAAAAGGAGTAGGCTCTTTTCTTGAAGGTCCCTAAGTCGTATTGGCAAGGAATTGGTGCGAGGAAGAAAACTTATTTTAATTCGCACAGTGGTGGACCGCCAGTCATCCAGATGGTATGGATGGTATCGCGAGTTTTGTCGCGATGTGCGATGGTGAAACAGCACATCCTGCATGGAGCACTCACACTGCGGAATGGTTGACGGTGTTTTCCCCCCGTCATCAAGAGTCAAGTTGGACGCAAAGAAAGAGCCCAGCAGATTGACTTTGTCCTTTGGCATGGGCCAGGAGTCGTCCTCCCTGTGCAGAGATAGAAGAGATGGCTGACAGAAGTTCCCTTGGATAGCCTTGGCGAGAGACCAGAATGCACGTGTTCCCAAACGGAGTCGAATTAGTTTCTCGTCAATTTTGCCGATGTGCTCTGTTCTTTGCCTTGGCAATAACACTTTTTAAGGAACAGGAGGCGACGTTATACTTCTTTTTAAGAGTTTAGTTTTAAATATATGATCTCGTACCATAGTATTTATACATATATAACACACCTATACTATCACCGTTTTTATAAAATAAATGTGTAAATATAGTATCGTTTTTATGGGAATATTTGAAGATGAAAACATATAAAAACTTGTTGTTTTACATCATTTTATTCTTAATCTGCTATCAGAAATAATGTGTGACATATGGCAGCAAACAGTTTCCAAAGAGATTTAAATACCAATTTAGTGTCTTTAGAAACAAAACGTTGTAGCTTTTCTTCGTTTTCACCATCATCATTACAGCTTACAAAATGTCCACTGGTTAAAACCTCCTCCACTTCCCTCAACGGGTATTTCTTTAAAGTTGTCACGTTAGGCAGGTGGACAGACAACCGCAGATATTTTATTATTTTTGATTATTATCAGGAAGGTGCTGCTGTCCATCTCCTCTTTTAGTTTTCCTCTGCTGCATGTTACGACACCCGCGGGTGTACAGAACCGGAGACTCTTATTAACGGAAACGAGCAAGACTAAAATGAATTTAGTCCTTAGATGACAACGCATCTGAATTTTGATGCTTAATTGAGAAGAGATGTAAATATCTATTTGTCTATGGGCCACAGCATCCAGTGGACTGTGTTGTCGCTTGTAACGCTTATTCTATAAAAAAGATTATATAAGTATTAATATTATATATGCTCAGCTCGAAATTATGTAACAGTAAATTAGTTCTGCTGTTTGTTGCTCAGCCAAGCGTTTCATCCGAAGACACATTACATCTTTCCGGCGACGAAAATCCCAATTTATCATTTTTATAACGTTCCACGAAAACTGTAGTTCTTTTATAGGCAATTACAGAAATTGCAATGGTGCCGCCAGAAACTATTCTTGATAATGTTTGTATTGTTTAGTAGATTAACCTTGTGTTAGAATTGTATTATAGTGACGTAATTTAAAAATATTTTCATTAATTATTTAATTTAATACAACTTACAACTTTTATTTATTATGTAGCATTTATTAGGTACAGGCATATAAGCCCAAAAAAGAAATCTCCCGCCACCAACCGAGGCAGGCCGCCCAAATAAAAGATAACAAACATTGTAATACTCAACAAGTGTTGTTAAGTTGTAAGACACATAATTTTTAAATTAACACAAATATTTACAAACATAAAATACACTACATCTTTCGAATTCGAATTTGTGTACTCCATTAAAATATTATAGAAGTTTAATTTATACTAGTAGAAAGTTTATTTATTATCAAAATCTCTTAACATTACTGCTGCGTGATTAGATGGACTTCTTTTCTGCCAAGTACATAGTCCAAATGGTTAGTCGCCACCATGTTACTATTTCTGCCGCTAAACAGCAGTGCTCAAACTGCTGTTTCGTCTGAAGGATAAAGAGAGGCCGTATACACCATACTACAAGCTATGAGGCATTCCATGTGAGGCATCCTCAGAGGTAACAACGCATCGGTAGCCTTCTACTGTATGTTCATTTTATTTTATGGGTTAATATGAGAGATAGAAGTAAAAGTTCAAAATATAGCCTTGAAATTCTGTCGGCGCGGTGGTCGACACTTTCCATCAGGTGAGCCGCATGCTCGTTTACGCCACTTCTATTTTTATTTTTATGACTTTCCACTACAACGTATAAAAATACGACACAATACAATAGAATATTCGTTATTGTATACCAAGGAAGGAAAGAAGTAACGTAACAAAAATATACAAATATTGAGAAAAACAAAAGGCGGTCTTGTTGCTTAACATTAATATCTTCCAGACAATCCACAAGAACAATTAAATAAAGAGGGTACGAGATTAACGGGTAGGGTGCATTGTGTTGTTAACATACTTAAATAGACCATTATAATTATTACTTTTTATTATTGATTTCATTATTTTATAACTTTTGCGTGTTTTTAGGGTTTTTTTATTGATATTTTTAATATAACACTGTGCTGAATTAATTGGCAACTTATTGCGCCAGCTAGAATAATTAAAAAAGTTAAAAAAGAGATAAGAAAAGAATGGCATGAAACACAATAACAGCGTGCATGGTCGTTATAAGTACCTATTATTGAATTATCAATTAAAATGTAACTACTTTGGCATTGAAATAAGCAATTGTTATACGTGAAAGAGGAGACAAAATACCTAAATTACTTTATTGTAAAATATCTTGGAATTTAAGCTTGACCCTATGCAACTGTTAAGCGACAATAGCATTCTGGCAGCGTGCGGACCGCAACCCCAAAGGACCACTCCTAGCTCAAGCATTTTCAACTTACTAGAAATTGTTAAAAGGATATTAGTAATGTTAATAGCATTATTTAAAAAAACAATTGTTTTAATAGAATGGTATCGAGTTATACACTTCTAAAAATACGAGTTTCTCAATTCTACATGACGCGATATCTTAGTCAAATGTGAACCAAAAACTAACATTTCGCAGTGAATAGTAGACGACATTCATTTTATTATTTCAAGCTTGTGATATTTCCAATAAAAGTAAACGAATAACCATTTAATTAAAAGAAAAAAACAGGAACTGAAATAAACTAAACGACTTCAAATAACTAGAAAGAAAAATATCCAAATAATAGCTTCAGAAGTCAGTACTTTAACATAATCTATAATATAAGAATTGAAAGCCTAATTTTCCAATAGTAATATTTGATGACTCATCTTTAACATGTTTGATATAATATCCCCTTAAGTCTTTCATCCTTAAGATTTATTATTCGTGGGTAAAAGATAAACAGAGCTCTTCGCTTGATAATTGCTCCTAGAGGACTTGTACTGTTAAACAACTTATCACTTGTTCAATAAGGCACCGATGTTATTAATGACTGGCGTCTTCGGAATACATCTTGGAAAATTTGTCTAGAGCTTTTATCGTCTCAATTTTAAATTAAATGAATATAAATTAAACATAGAAAAGAATAGAATGGTGTAGAATAACTTCTATTCAATATATTTATAACTAGAATAGTTTCATAAAATCATATAATTTGCATTTACTAATTTTTTTTCAAAGAATAAGGGTGAAAAATCAAGCACACAGGCCACCTGATGGTAAGTGGATGTTGTGCGTCAATAGAAATCTACATTTAATTACAATTAAAAACTAAAATGTCTGCATTTTGATTGTCTTGTCACCCTGAGGGTTTAAGTTTCCAGTGAAAAGTGTCTGCGTTTACCTACACTCACCATACGAAACAGCACATATAAGCTGCTATTTTACGCTGGTATTCTGTGAGAGTGTGTCCTATCCTGTTCAAGTCGACGCATTATACCATAATATATCGGCTTAAGGAAAACTGCATAAAAACAACGCGTAAAAAGATAGAAAACGATTAGAGGTGTCTATTTTTCCTATTTTTGTTCTGGCTATTTTTGCCGAAAAGTAGCAAAACGTGCATTTAAATAATACTCGTTATTTTTTCGGATTATATCGCGTATATTAACTGTTTTATATACCCAACGTTCCGATCACTTTACAGCACCCATGGTCACGGGGGAGACTGAGATGTTCAATGTCCAGATATCATAGTTAATCGCGGTTATCATAGATTAAATTATTAATTTTTGTTCCGATCTATGCAGTATGAACTTATAGTATCTTGAAGTCTTGCAGTTATATGCTTGAGTTAGGATTTAGTTTTATTAATTATGGGACCCCAAGCAGATGGCAGCACCCAGCCATCTTCTCTATTGAAATTAGGATGTTAGTTTGTTAGGTAGATTTCAATAGCCTCGCGAATCAACCTTGGAAGGAATCGGTGTTCTTTAGCGAGGATTTGTGGTCTATCAAATCTGATGCAGTGACAGGGGCAATCCTGTACGTGTTCACAGACTGCAGACTTCCCGGACCATCGATTTTGTACATCAGCTATATATTTTTTAATGCGGGTTTTAATTGATATTTTATTTTGTCCTATGTAGGCGAGAACACATTCACAATCACGCTTGTACACTCCTGCATCTTGCAGAGGGACATTAAACTTGACTGATGGTAAAAATAGAGCAATCTTCTTGAGTGGTTTGAAATATGTTTTAATGGATGCGCGCTTTAAGATGTAGCCAATCTTGTCAGTGACTTATTACATATGGCAGTACAGCAGGTTACACGCTCGACTGTGGCCGGCTTCACTCGTTCACTGTGACGTAGGTGTGGGATCTGAAGCTTATTGTCATGAAAAACTTGTTTGACATATTTGAGCTCGGCGGTTTATTGTCACAAATCCCTCGTGCTCTCTTAAACGAAGACATACCCACGGTATCTAAATGTGAAGGATGGTGGTAAGAATCACCGTTTAAATATCTACCTGTATGGGTCTTTTTTCTATAAACAGTGTGGTTCAAAATGTTATCAGGATTCCGAATTACTAACACATCTAGAAGAGCTAATGAATTGTTTGCATCTAAATCCGTTGTGAACTGAATTTTTGAATTTATAAAGTGAAGATGGTCTAAAAATGCAATTACGTTATCTAAAGGTAGAATTGTGAATGTGTCGTCTACGTACTACTTGTAGTATCTTGGATTTATGGGAGAAGTATGCAAGGCCTTCTCCTCAAATTATTCCATGAATATGTCAGTGACAATGGAAGATACAGGTGAACCCATCGCTACACTATCTACTTGCTTGTGGAACTCCTCCTTCTACAATAGGTAGTCAGATGTAACGCAGTGTCTGAGTAATACTGCATATTCTACGGGAATGTTGTTTTTTTTCAACCTTCTAGTTAAATTTAAGATGTAGTCTTCAACAAGTAGGCATGTAAACAATGACTGCACATCAAAACTGATCATACTTTTATTGTTTGCCAGATGTAGGCCTTTAATCTCGCTGACAAAATGGTAGGAATACTTTATATGTGATCTTGTATGTCACCTGGGCGGTGAGAGTAGTTTCGCTAAGTGTTGAACCAATCTGTAAGTTGGTGAATCGATTTGGCTCACTATGGTACGTAGTGGAGTATTGGGCTGGTGTATTTTTGGTAACCCATACAAATTTGGTGATTTGGCACACGTAAGTATTATCCATTTTACGTGCAGATTTAATTTTTATGAGTGTTTCTTTATGAGGTCACTAGTTGGTTTAAGTGTTCTATTTATTGGGGCGTTTTTAACATTTTTATCAGTACTTACATCTGACATAAGTAATTATATTTTAGAATTGTAATCTAAAGTATCCATGACTACCATGCATTTTCCTTATCTATGCGGAGAATTGTGAGTTCTAGTTTATTGCGTAGGTTCTTTAACACTATAAATTCGTGTTTTGATTCGTCTTAAGATTTGGTCGGCCTCCAAATCTTCTTTCCGCATATTGTTTTAAAATAAATAGTCCCAGATTCTGAAGATAATTTCTTTGTACGGTAATCTGCGCGGTATTATTGCACAATTTAGACATTTGGATTTTTGCATCATTCAGTGTTTGTTTTGAAAATCTATAGAACACGCTTAACCATTGACTACAAACACAGATCATAGATAATATCATAACTGCATTTTTCTACTCCATTATATAAATTCAAAAATTCAGTTCACAACGAAGTTAGAGGCGAACAATTCTTTAGATTTTCTAGATGTGTTAGTAATTCGGAATCCTTGTAACACCTTGAGCAACACTGTTTATAGAAAAAAGACCCATACAGATAGATATTTAAACGGTGAATCTCGACACCATCCTCCACAGTTAGCTACCGTGGCTAAATATTTGTTTATGAGAGCACAAGGGATTTGTGACAGTAAACACCTGGCTGCCGAGCTCCAACATGTCAAGCAAGTTTTTATGACAACTAACCACAGTTGACTCTGTTACCTGCTGTACCGCCGTATGTCAGAGAAGTCACTGACAAGATTGGCCACATCTAGAAGCGCGCTTCTATTAAAACATACTTCACGCCGCCGAAGAAGATTGGTCAGTTTTACCATTAGTCAAGTGTAATGTCCCTCTGCAAGATGCAGGAGTGTACAAGATTTATTGTGAATATGGTCTCTCCTACATAGGACAAATTAAAAGATCTATTTAAATCCGCATTAAAGAAAATATAGCTGATGTAAAGAATTGAAACTCCGGGAAGTACGCATTCTGTGAACACGTACAGGATTGCCCCTGTCACTACATCAGATTTGATAGACCACAAATCCTCGCTAAGGAACACCGATGCCTTTCAAGGATGATTTGCGAGGCTATTATAATATAAAACATCCTAATTTCAATGGAGAAGATAGCTGGGTGCTACTATTTACAAGCATACAACTGCAAGATTTCAAGTAACTGTAAGTTTATACTGCGTAGATCACAACAAAAATTAATAATTTTAATCTGTGGCAACAGCGGTTAACTATTATATCTGTACGTTGAACATCTCAATCTCCCCCGAAACCATGGGTGCTGTAAAGTCAAAGAAACATCAGGTATTTAATAAAGTTAATACACGCAAAAGTCAGTAAAAGCTACTATAATTTAAATGTGTAGTGTTTGCGTAAATGTAAGAAATCATTAGGCATAATGTGCACTTTTGTGTTCCAACCTGAAGGGTAAAGAGAGCCAGTTATATAGACAGTCCCATGTGGGACTTAAAGAATGTACCATCTGTTTTACTTGCCTAGTAAGTAAAGGCGACAATTGGGATATAGGGTTTGTATTTGTGTAGGCGATTGGCAAGTCACCTTAATCACTTCTTTAACAATTTTCGAACTTGAAATGGGTATACAATTTTTTTCTAGAAGAGGGAGCAAACGAGCATGCGGCTCACCTGATGTTAAGTGACTACCGCCGCCCATGATCAACCGCATCACCAGGGGGAATTGCAGGTGCGTTGCCGGCCCTTTAGAAAGGAGTAAGCTCTTTTCTTGAAGGTACCCAGGTCGTATCGGTCCGGAAAAATCGCTGGTGGTAAACTATTACACAGAGAGGTTGTACGCGGAAGAAAACTCCTCTTAAAACCTACAGTGGTGGACCGCCAAGCATCCAGATGGTGTAGATGGTATCGGGACGCTTGGCGCGTAGTGCATTCACGAAATTTGGCGGCTGGGATTAATCCGAACAATTCCTCAGAGCACTCCCCGTGATAGATGCGAAAGAATATGCAAAGAAATGCAACATCTATTCGCAGTGCCAGTGAATCGAGCCGATCGAAAAGCACTCGGTCGTCGACGATTCAGGCCGCTCTGCGCTGGATGCAGTCAAGTAGAAGGAGCTGGTACTGGGGAGCCCCAGCCCAGAGATGGGAACAGTATTCCATGTGCGGCCGAACCTGCGCCTTGTAAAGTTGCAGGCGGTGTGCCGGCATGAAATTTTGTGCCGCACTGCTGAGCACGCCAAGCTTTTTAGAGGCCAATTTGGCCTTCTCTTCCAAGTGACCGCGAAACTGCACGTCACTCGATATGTTGACGCCGAGGATTCCGATACAGGCTGAGGCAACAAGGGGAGTGCCTTGAAACTGAGGAGATACGACAAAGGGGTTCATTTTAGCGGTTAACGCGCAAACTTGTGTATTCTGGGGGTTAAACTGGACTAGATTTAGTCACCCCCAATCCGAGACTCTGTTCAGCAAAGACTCGACTTCAGACACAAGTTTGTCCCGGCACTCGGAGACATTTTCCCGAGAAATATTGGCTCGGCCGGTGTAAAAAGCATCTCCAGTGCTGTCATCTGCATAGCAATGAATGTTACGGGTTTGCAACATATCATTGATATGCAGAAGAAACAGCGTTGGCGATAGCACGCAGCCTTGTGGAACACCAGCATTAATAGGCTTGCAATCGGAGCTTGCACCGTCTACAACGACCTTGATGTCCCGATCTGCAAGAAAGCTGGTGATCTAATCGCACAATTTCTCGGGAAGCCCATAGGAAGGGAGCTTCGAAAGAAGCGCTTTGTGCCAAACCCGATCGAAGGCCTTCGCAATGTCCAAACTAACGGCCAATGCCTCCCCCTTGGACTCTACTCCCTCCGCCCATCTGTGAGTTAGGTAGACCAGAAGATCACCAGCTGACCGACCACGGCGAAAACCGAATTGGCGGTCACTAATCAGCTGGTGATCCTCAAGGTACCTCATGAGCTGGCAGATTACAATGGACTCCATTGTTTTGGAGAACAAGGAGGTGATGGCGATAGGCCGGTAGTTGGACGGGTCTGAGCGGTCGCCTTTTTTAGGGATCGGGTGGACGAAAGCCGTCTTCCATGATTTGGGACTACGCCTAGGGAGTAGCAGTACCGGAAAAGACGCGTTAAAACCGGTGCCAACTCTGGAGCACACGTCCTCAGCACAATTGGGGGGATTCCGTCAGGCCCACTCGACTTATGGATTTCCAGGGAGAGGAGTGCTTTGCGAACCGAGCGCTGTGTGAACTGCACTTCTGGCATGGAGCACTCACACCGCGGGATGGTCGGCGGCGTACTCCCCCCGTCATCAAGAGTCGAGTTGGACGCAAAGGAAGAGCCTAGAAGATCGGCTTTCTCCTTTGCGGCCAGTGAGGCGTGCACAGGGAGGCTGTGCAGAGATGGAAAAGATGGCTGACAGAAATTCCCCTGGACTGCCTTGGCGAGAGACCAGAATGCACGGGTTCCAGAAGTAAGGCGAACTAGTTTCTCGCCAATTCTGCCTATGTGCTCTGATTTTGCCTTGGCAATGACTCTTTTGAAGGACCTAGAGGCGGACGCTGATGCGTCAGCCCAGGCTTGGTAGCACTCCTGCTTATATCATGATGCTATTTTACAGGAACGACCAAACCATGGCTGAGATTTGCCTCCAATGGGCACCACAGAGTAAGGAATAAAAAGTTCCATACCCTGAAGTACCACATCAGCGACAGAATCCGCAACAACGTTGGGATCGTCCGGCGAGAAGCAAACCCGCCCCCAAGGGTGGGATGCAAAAAAAGACCGCATCCTATCCCAATAGGCTGACCTATAGTGCCAAACACAGCGGCAGCCTGCAGAATGCAACTGCGATTTCAGCGTGAGTGGCACCACACTCCGAACAAGACAATGGTCCGAGGAGCCTAAAGGGGCGTCGACGGAAATCTGATGTCCGCCCGGGTGAGAGGTCAGCAGAAGGTCTATCAGGGAAGGTGCATGATCCTCCACATCTGGAATCCGCGTAGGCGAAGTAACCAGTTATGTCAGACCATATGCCATGGCAAAATCATGAATAGATCTCCCCGCATGATCGGTTAAATGTGAACCAAGCCATTCGACGTGATGGGTGTTAAAGTCGTCGAGGATCACGATCTCTGCGGAGGGGATCTGCTGGAGCAACGAATCTGTAGCCATTTGGACGTGGTCGAAGAGTCGGTCTGTTTCGGCATTACCGCTATGGGACCTATAGAGGTACCCGTAGACGCGCGGATGGTCGTCGCTGTCTTCGCGTAGCCAAAGGATGGACAGGTCTGAAACTTCAAGTCTGCCGAGGCGTCGAGAACAGATGTCCTCTCTGACGTAAACGCCAACTCCAGCCCGAGGCACAAAGGAGTGTTCCAGTTTGTACCCCGGGTAGGAGAGATACAAGACATCAGCCGGAGAGGACACCTGCGTCTCGGTCAGAAAGAGCAGAGCCGGCCTCGCCATCTCGAGATGATAGTGGACGGCGTTTAGGTTAGAGTGAAATCCCCTGATATTGCAGAAATTCACGGACAGCGTGGCAGGGGTCGCCTTGGTCTTGTTGCTCCGTTTGCCCCGAGCAGTTGTAGTCTTTAGCGGAATTTTGCCCCTCCATAACACGGGGCAGCCTGAGCACCCACGCTCAGAAGTGGAGAAACATGGTCCTGGATGCTCAGAGAGGGATTATCCTGGGGTGCTGGTACCCTCCTGGGGTAGTCTATCATCATTTAATTTCGCTTCCATGTTGATGGGGGGGGGGGGCGATTGGGGCCCTCGGCCACCTGCATTCACCAGACGAAACGCGGAAGCGGAGCTTCCCCTTCACGCCGATATTTTTTTCACTGCCTCGTTGGTTAATTGGTCGTAAACACGGTGGTTGATCATGAGGTTCCGGGTTTGAGTCCCGGGTCGGGCCAAAATCAGTTATGGGTTTTTTTATCAAGAAATTCTTAGTAGTAGACTCGGAAAGCACGTAAAGCCGCAGGTCCTGCTCCTGATCTCTCTCCAGTCTATGAGAGTGAGGGAATAGAGAGTGCACCTGTGCTTGCGCATACACTCGGGCACTATTATAAATCTGTCCTACGCAAACGGCTAGTCTCCGTACAGACTGGCGGCCATAACTGAAACTCAGTCTGCAGGGCATTATTATTACTATACCCATTTTGCAGGCTACACGTTTTAAACCGCCGCTCTTTAAACTCTGTCTGTCCTATGGTGAGGCATTTTATCGTAGTTTTCTTAGGTGATAGCGTACCTACAGGCTTCTTTGTTTGAAGTTGCTTGCCATGAGCTGTAGCAGCTACTACCATCAAATGTGACTGTAAGTTAGTTTTACACTTCAATTTTATAAATATAATGTTCGCAAGTCATCTGGCTTTGGTTGCTATGCGAATGTATTCGTAAGCCTTACTGTGTCCCTGACAATATATCTTGGAACATAAACATGCGAAAAAACATAAAGAGCAACATATTTTTGTGTAACGTATGTTATTTCAACTTAAATATAGCTTTTAAATGTGAGATTATACAATATCATATGTAGCATAATAATTTTTATTTCGAGAAAAAAATCACATCAAAACTACAATATATTAATTTTGGTTTATACTTATAGAACATTTTTCTTATTTACGTACGTAGTGCCAATTACAAGAAAACTTGTGCCTATTTGGTATAAGATTAACGTCAAGGTTCTATGTATCAATAAATTTCCTCGCTGCTTTTGTCCGCACCCAAGCATTTCATCCGAAAACACATTACGGCTTTCCGGCGGCGAAAAAAGCAATTTTTCATGCGTATAACGTTTCCGCAGCTCACTGTTGCTTACCTTACTTTTTTCGAATGGGGATGGGATCTTTTTTTGTGGTAAAACATTTTACTTTTTAAGGAGTTACAAACGAGCTCACAGTTCAACTTCATACAGTATCATCATCGAAATAGGGATTAACAGAGCTAAAATTATAAGTCAATGGTTAAAATGCCTTGTGAACAATAAGTGAACTGTAGATCCGCTTAACTTGCATGTGCAAAATAAAATTTGAGTTTAAATTTAATTTTGAAACCATAGTCAATAATTATTTACTCAAGAGACGGTAGCGTTTTTTTCGTTTTTAAATACTAGTGATCCAAAGGGAGGTTGCCAATACAAAAAGAAGTCCTGTGACTTCACTATTTTTGTATTGTTGCAAGAAAAACCAGATAATTAATAATACATACAGAATACTACAGATAAGTGTAAATGTTGAACAAATCATTAAACACTGAGAACTAAAATGGAATGCATTATATCCAGTAAAATGGTCTTTGATTCTCGTTACACACTACACGAAATGCTGTAGCATTATGCTACTATCTCACATGGAGTTTTGTATAGTGGTGCGTATTATAGTTATTATTCTTTGGAAATTAAAAGTATTTTATTTATTTATTTATCTTCAAACAAAATTATGTATAGGCAGACTTAATGCCTCAGTCATTCTCAATCTTTGGATGATGCAGAGATAAAAATATGAAGTAGGTGTGTGAAATGTAAAATATATAAATGAAAATTAAAGTATGTATATCAAAAATTATTTAATACATGCATAATATTATATATAAATTATGTTCATATAAATTAAATTAATAACACTAAACAAAACTACACTATATTATTTTGTCTTTCCATAATGTCTATTAAGACATTTTTTTGACAACCCAAAAGTATTACTATCGACTAGAGCTTTTTTCCCACTTAGGTTGTCTGGAAGAAATTGCTGTGAAGCAATAAGACTCCCTTCAATTTTACTCTCTGTTTTGTTTCTTCTTATGTTATTTGTTTTCTTAGGGTCAGTTGACTTCGAGACTAGACGCAACGCGAGCGACACAATTGTGATACAAAACTTTATTTAAAACATTTTATTGAGATAATTCGAAAATGTCCCGAAGCGTCGCGCTATGCAGCGAGACGCCACAACGTGTAGCCTGAATCCATCGCGGTGACTTGTCTCTAGTATTAGTATTAGGCATTGCGCTGCCAACGACTTCACGACGCGCCTCGCGACGTCACCTGGCGTGGTGCGAAACCACTGGTCTCTTTAAGTATCGTCGCGTCGCATCTCGTCTCGTTGTGAACTGAATCGTACTGTTTTTTTACAGGATAAAGGTGACAGACGAACACACAGTCCACTTGATGTTAAGTGGTGACTGCGGCCAATAGACATCTAGATCTTACCTCGATTGCGAATCAAAATGCAGATGCGTTGTCAACCATGAGGACTAAGATGGAATGCCTCGTTTCCAGTAAAAAGGGTCTCCGGTTCTATACACTCACTATACAAACCACAGCAGCGTTAAGCTGCTATTTTACGCTGGTATTCTGTGAAAGCGTGCTCCTTCCCCGGTCGAGCCAACCCATTCGTGCTAGAACTATGCTAGTCTATCACGTATAAAATACAATAAAAGATATTGTATCGTGTTGTATAGAGTGTTAAGCTTACCCAATAAAATACTGATATTAGTCATGAAGACCGCCCCATTACGTCACTACCGCATATAAATGATTTTAGATAAATGTTAGAATAAATTACAAAAGTAATAAGCAAGCCAAACATCTCGCCACATTTTTTGGATATAAATAACATAAAGAATATTATAATCAACGAGACAATATACTTAGAAAAAACATCCATTTGTATAGATATTATACCTACTGACCGATGAATTCAAAGCGGCTATAAAATAAATTACTATTAAAAATTAACGGGACGATTCTGGACAAAATTAAAACAAACTATTGAAGTAAAATACTTAGTCAAGTGTAATATCTTTATCCTGAACATTTATCCTCAACTAGCTGAACCCGGCAGATGTTGTCGTGGCAGATAATATAATAGGTTGTGTTCATCAACGTTTTTCTTTCTCAGCGCATGCAATTGAATTTATCGATTGCCTCGCTTGATTGAAAAAAAAGCAAGTAAAAGTTTAGTTTTGTTTTAGTTTATAAATATAAACATTCTCCATTGCAAAATACCAAAATACATATTATATAAACACACACACACACACACACACACACACACACAATATATATATATATATATATATATATATATATATATATATATATATATATATATATATATATGAAAAGTAAAGTAAAGAAAGTTGCAGCCTATATACGTCCCACTGCTGGGCACGGGCCTCACCTCATTTCTGAGAGAATTTTAGGGCAAGGAAGTGGCTGCCGCGCTGGCCCAATGCGCGTTGGCGAACTTCACATATCTTCGAAATATTTTTTTTTCTTATTAAATATAAAAAATAAATGCCGAAGCGTTGTCACCCCTGAGGGCTGAGATGGAACGCCTTGTTTCTAGTAAAAATAGTCGCCGATTTTCTACACTTACCATACAAAACACAGCAGAATTAAGCTGCTATTTCTGTGAGAACGTGGTCTTTCCCGAACGACCCATCCCATTTATGCTTCAATCATAGTCATTAATTTAAAAAGCCACGTGGACAAAGTCGTTTTTATGATAAAAGCTAGTAAATATAAAATTGTTATAGGATCAATTTTTGAATCGACTGAAGTAGAGCAATGTCTAAAGTACGTAAATGTGGAAGAAGTTATGAAGGGTACTCCGCACAGTGAGGTGAAGTACTCCAGTTCATTCTGTACAAATGATCTGAATCGAATCCCCGTTTTCATAAAACAATGATTTCTGAATCAACAAGAGCTCTTCAAGTTCGTAATTGGTAGCCTTTCAAATACGTTGGAATACGAAAATCGGAACAAGAACATCAAAAGTAATGCCGTGAAGTTGTTTGCTAATAAACCTCGAAATGAAAAAAGAAATTCAGAACAAGGCATTGTTAACCAATGCGAATTCTGCTCATTAACAATTATTAAAAGAAATGTTGGTAAATATTTCGTAGATCGTACGGCTTGCAAACTCATGAAGTATGAAATTAGCGTTTAAAAACACAAAAAAGAAAGAAAATGATATTTATTTAGCCATTTCTTACAAAATGTAATAGGCCTAGATAGCTCAATAAATATAGTAATATGAATTTTATATAAAAAGGTAAAGGAGAAAAAACACATTCTAAAAAAACAACTTTTATCAAAAGGGAAAGCTTCAGAATGTAAAATTATTTAATCCTTTTTAATCGTTTGAAGTTGCCTTTTACTTCCTGTTAAATATATTTTTAAACCATAGAAAAGGAATATCACAATATCAGTATTCTAAATAGTTACCTTAAAAACTTCATAACTAAACTGGGGTACTTTGAATTTTTTTTACCAAATTTATTCAAGATGGCTATTCAATTGTGTACCTATTAAGCTAATAGACATGAACTTCTATCCTCGACTAAGAACCAAAGTACAAATGCGTCTTCACCCCTGACGATTTAATTGGAATGCCTGATTTCCAATGAAAAGGGCTTCCCGATCTGTACACTCACCATACGAAACACAGCAGCATTAAACTGCAATTTAACGTCATTTTGCTGTGAGATCGTGGTCTTTCCCAGCCGAGCCGTCCCATTCCTGATACAACCATAATATGGTTGCAGCATGGCGTCTGGATATTTTAATCCTGATACGTAGAGATGTATATAACGTCATCTATCGGAGGTCCACGAAACCACTACAGTGTATTATGTTAAATTTTATAAAAAACATTCAGTGTTCGTTTAGATACCTATATAACTTCATTCATTCCTGATACGCTACAACGATAACGTTGAACATTCTTTTGATTTAGTGCCATGATTTCTCCATTTTTGTTTGTTTGCTGATTTGTTGCCGTGTAGTGGCGGTTGAGAATATCCACTACCCCATATCTTCCCGTGGGTGTCGTAAGAGGCGACAGAGGGATACAGGCAGGAGATGGGCAGCAGCATCTTCCTGATAACAACTGTGTTATAATATAAAACTGCGGTTGCCAACCCGCTCGCCAAACGTGGCAACTATGGCAAATGTCCCCCCATGAATAACGACGCAAAAAAAATGGCCCCCAGTCCCCGGCGACCCCGCTATTCCTGGCTACGGTGACGACCATGGTAACGGCGGGGCAGGGGTGCTAAGAATCTCCGGTGGAGGTTCGGTTGCCACCTACGACGACTTGACCTGGCAACATATAACGCACGCACCCTGAGGACTAATGGGAAGATACTGGAGCTGGAAGAAGAGGCAGACAAAATGCGGTGGCATATTATTGGATTATCCGAGATCCGAAGAGAGGAGGAGGACACGGCAATCCTCGAGTCCAGCAACTTGTTTTACCACCGGGAGGGCGACCATCTGTCCCAAGGAGGTGTCGCATTTATCGTCCACAAGTCTCTCGTCAACAACGTTGTAAAGATTGGGAGTGTGTCGACGAGGGTCGCGTACCTGATACTCAGAATCACCAAAAGGTATTCGCTGAAGGTCATACAGGTTTACGCACCAACCTCGGCACATCCCGATTAGGAGATGGAGGAAATGTATGAGGATATTTCCAGAGCCATGCATTCCTGCAAAACCCACTACACGGTGTTGATGGGAGACTTCAACGCAAAACTAGGCACAAGAGATAGCGGTGAGCTGAAGGTAGGGAAATTTGGAGTAGGGCAACGGAACCGAAGAGGCCAGCAGCTGGCCGACTTTATGGAGAAAGAGGGACTCCTTATGATGAACTCTTTCTTCCAGAAGCGGCCCCACAGGAAGTGGACCTGGTCGAGCCCCGACTGTTCGACAAAAATGAGATTGACTTCATTATGACGACCAGACGCCAACTGTTCAGTGATGTCTCAGTGATCGCAAGGGTGAAAATTGGCAGCGATCACCGAATGGTTAGAGGCACACTGAACCTAAACGTTAAGTTGGAGAGGTCTCGTCTAATGAAGTCAACGCTCCGTCCCTCTCGTGCTATAATCCAGAATCTCGAAACCTTTCAGCTCGAGTTACAAAACCGCTATCAGTGCCTAGAGGATTGCAATGCAGTGGACGATATGAATGACAAGCTCGTGGAAACTGTCCATGCGGTCGGTCTCTCAACCAACCACAAGAAACTATAGAAGAAATCCTTTAATTTTAATAGTTTCAATTTAGCAAACTCTCCAGATTAAATGTTCTATCTAAAACTATCTGGTTGTAAAAAAACTATGCGGTCCGTGCAGCAGGCGTGTTTGTTTTAGTGATCGAATGCCAGCAGTTGAGGCAATTCCAACATTTATTTTAGGAAATAGAATACTTTTAAAAGGATGAAACATAGATAGTTCATATTTGTTTATAACTTAAAGATAACAAACAAGGGCATAGTCCACCTGATTTTAAGGAGGTGCTATAGCTCATAGTATTACTTAACATCAGGTTATAATACGGCCCATACTTCTGTTACAGCTGAGGTCTGCCTTAGAATGCCTCGTTTTCAGTGATCCCCAGTTCTCTACACATACTACACAAACGCAGCAGCATTAAGCTGCTATGGTACGCTATGAGAGCATAGTTCTTCCCATCAACTCGTACTACAACTATACCTCTGGCTTCTACTCTCGCCATCCTCTTACCAATTTCTGTCGCCAAGTAGCAGTACTTGCACTGCTGTAATACGATCAGAAGTGCATAGAGAGTCAGTATAGTTTAGACCGTGGAGTTCCTCACAGTATAACTATCCTATTTTAGCAATAATTCAAAAAATTGATGACGATGCTTAATTTGGAATTCTGAATAAACAATTTTGATAGAATTTAAAAATTCTAATTGCGATCGGTGATTTTCAAGCAAATCTTAGTGAATACGGCAATTTTTACAATGATATAGTAATGTACATTGATGGTGTAAGAATATTCACTACCTCATATCATCCCAAACGTGTCGTGAAAGGCGACAGAGTGAAATGAAACGGGAGATGGCAGCAGTATCTTTCTAATAGATAACAACTCACAATTATAAAAAAGCTATCAACCAGTTGGTTCTGCAAACAACAGAGCCGCTATGGCTACTTCAACCTAATGATCAATTAAGCTTTGTAGGTTACAATAGGTCTACTCCGTAAACGTTTATGGCAAATTTTCTCACGCTGAGAAGATCCGAGGAATTATTTGCTTAAAATTGCTCAATTTGCTATCGGAAAAGCCCTACCGATAGCACACTGAGCAACGTTAAGCATCCTTATTCGACCAGCAGTGAAGGGCCCAACAATAGACTGATAGGAAGAAATTATTTAAAAATGCCTAACCTAAGTTCTAAAGAATTGCCAGGGGAGTAGCATTACCATTACCTGCGTGATGCTTACTGTAATAAAGGTAACTGTCAAAACACATGCCTGATGGCGAAATTTTGAAAAGACATGATATGTTAAATTCATTACCATGAAGTGATCTATTTATTTATTGTAAAACATACCAACAACATACATAGTTACAAAATTTAGGATTGTTATAGATTTTAAGTCTTGGTATGTATGTTAAATGTACATATAACATTCCCTGAAATACTTAACATAACTTACACAAAGACAGTAAAATGAAACAAAGGAAATGATGGTGTAAAAGAAACCAGTGCCTCATAGTGTCCCGTGACCGCATACAGCATTACCATGATAACGAATCAGTAAAAATAAAGATTTTGCTTATTAAATACAGTTATCAAGTTGGTAAAAAATACAACGATGACAAACATTCCGCCCATGAGGCAATATATGGAGAAGGTCTATGTTCAGTAATGGGCTTTTAATAAGCTGTAAATATAGATTAAATGAACAGTGTGCTATTTGTAAGATAATGACACTTTGTAGGTGCAAAATAAAGATTTTTAAGCTTGCACTTGGAAAATAAATGATCGTTTTACTCGGATTAAGCAAGAGTATTAACAAGTCGCGTCCTGACGTCATGGAAGTGCTCTAGCATTTAATACTGCAATTATTCTTGCTTCCACGTTAATTTCAGTAAACAAAACTGTGTTATAGCATCCCTATTATACATTGATGGACATAAAATTTACTTAAACGTAAAAAAGGTTCAAAATATCCAATATTTTCTTATTACTGGCAACCTATATCAGCAACTGGCAACCTATATAAAATAATGACTTCAAAATACTTTTATTATCAGTTTAAATTTTTACTGTGGTTGTGTTAATTTAATCAATTCTTTTGTAATCCTGTTCTATAAAGTCGCGATCAAACATCAATTAACTTTAACAAACAAAAATTGAGAGTTTGGATGGAGAGTGCTGAAATATCATCCGAAATTTTTGAGTAGTGCAAGGTGCATCAGAACCATTTATTTAACAGAAACGATAACGACAGCTTTACTGTGCTTAAAATTGCTAATAACAAAAAAATTGGTGCGTGGTTATCTAAATTAAGACAATAAATAACTTTTTCGCATACTGTGATTTTCTGCTGTTTAAAATGGTAAAGCCATGTTGCAGCTATAACATTATAGTTGCCGCACGATTGGGTAGAATAATCAAGGACACGCTCTCACATACAACTGGCGAAAAATATTGGCTTAATGCATGCTTTTGTGTTTTATATAGTGAGCGTAGAGAACGAGACATTCCTGTTAGCCCTTAGGGATGACAACGCATCGGCGTTTTATTTCTTCATCGAGGATAGTAGATATTTTTTTATAGGATAGGATGACAAACGAGCACACAGTCCACCTGATGGTAAGTGGTTGCTGTGGTCCATAGACATCTACATCTATCCTCGATTACGAATCAAAATGCAGATGCGTTGTCATCCATGAGGAGTTAGGTGGAGCGCCTCGTTTCCAGTAAAAAGGGTCTCCGGTTCTCTACATTCACCATTCGAAACACAGCAGCATTATGCTACTATTTGACACTGGTATTCTGTGAAAGCGTGGTCCTTCCCCGATCGTACCGACTCATTCGTGCTACAACTATACTACTAATATAACTGCAGCATGGCTCTACCACGTAAAAAAATATCTATGTGCCACAACTTCCACTTACCATAAGGTGAACTGTGTACTATTTTGTCACCCTTATTCTATAGAAAATATTCTCAAAAGAATTTTTTTTCACAAAGGAACATTGTTGTATTTTAATTAGGTAAAATAACTACTTCTTTACAAGCGCACGTTCATATAATCATAAACAGGTCAATTACTCCCTGTTTTTACATACACAAGGACGACTGGAACTTTGTATTAGAATCGAACTATTGGCAAAAACAAAAGGTAAATCTGCTTAGTTGGAAGTACTTTATCATAACGATACTTTTGATTACTTTTGAGAGTAGTACGCTTAACCAAAATTTTATTACACTAGAATAAAAAATCAAATCATTGCAACTGGTGTTGCCATATTGTCATTAAGGATATGACTGAGTCACATCTTAAAAATAATTATGATGGGTAAAAAAATAGTATGCAAGATGATGTTGTGACAAGGATTAAGAAAGAAATTATTCGATGGTTTGTTCATGTTCAAAGAATAAGTATGAAAGAGTGACAAGTTAAATTTATGTTGCAAAATTGAGCAGCAGAGTTGGCAAAGGACGCCCTAGACGGAAGCTAATCACCTGAACTGGTGATATATTAGGCTAAATTAGGAATACCCTTTTTGTTCATAAAAATATAAAAAGTATGTATTAAAAAAAGAGAATTTACCGTAATACCTAATGTCAAAATACTTGCAGAAGATTGTTAATAAATGTAATTCTATCATTTAATAATCTATTCTATTGTAACGATTTTTTCTTTATTATACCATTATACCATAAATTATAAAGCAAATCGAGGTACAATCATTACAGTTCTTTGTCTGTTATAATTCTCAGCGGAGCCATGTACTAACAATTTGACTTTTGTGTTTATTGCTTGTTTATAAAACGTGTTGCTTGGAACTACAAGAAAAGTTTATTTGTATCACTTTATAGCTCACTAAAGATTAAACTTATATCTCTCCTCTTTATTTTAACTTACTATTGTGTTATTTTTTTAAGTACGATGCGTAGTAATCTCACTGCACTACAAGTCTTGTTCCTGATTCTATGTATTTTTATCAACGTGTGTAACTTCTCCCTTGGTATAACAACTGTAGATACATACGTGCGGTAAGTGTATCTGACTTGATTAAGCTCAGCTGTGGTTGACTCTTTGAGTAATAGCTAGTTCCGAATCCGACGGATAAACTATTGACTTTGAAAATGCCTGAGTAGTCAACGTGCGGCGCGATATTTTGAGAGTTTTGATCATAGACTGAAATAAAATGAAATATTTGGGCATGCCATTTTAGTCCTCAGAGGTGACAACGCGTCTGTAGCATTCTTTGTTTGAATTTAGGTGCAGGTGTGCATGGACTGCAGTAGCCATTTACCGTCATGGCGACTGTTAGTCCGTTTGTCATTTTATTTTTATAAAATATCTTATGTATATAACAACAAGACTAGACCTCTCGGAGCTCAAGCTTGTTACAAATTCTCTACGTGATCGAATTTATAAAGCTTTTATCTACTTCAGAATACAGGCTTAATCTAGTTTGGAGATGAAGGGATATTACGCAGAGTGGCAATTTCTGAACATATTTGCATAAAATTATTCTCTCGTATGCAGTTTGAATTTAAGGAAGTACTTGTAACATGTTTATTTTATAAATTAAGCGGTAAATAGCAATAGACACATTTTTCGTAATTAGCGGCGTCACAAAAGGCCAATTCACTGGGGAAGGAATAATACAATACGACACGCACAGAATACCAGCGCTTAACAATGCGTGCTGCTGTGTTTCAATTGGTAACATATATTGCAAAATGGCAAGCTCTTAATCAAGAACAATCATTTGTAGGCTATACAAATATTTGTTGCGTGCGGGATTAGAACACATTACCCTCAGCGCCACTATCATATTGTTACGCGCTAAAATCGGCGCACTAGCGCCATCTAGTCTCGAACCGAAGAACTAAACTTCTTGAAGTTTAAAACTCGAACTCTCGGTACCTTGCGCGTGTTTACTTGAACATTCTGGATATTTTGCTAATTTATATAAGTAGGCGCTGCAAGATGCGATCGGGCAGAGTTGAACTCGGCGACACAAGCGAAGCTTCGGAGCGGAATTAAGTGAATTAGTGTGTTTAATTATTAGTGTTTTTAGTTTTAATTTGTGTAAAGTAAATTAAAGTGTTAATTTAGGTAATTTTATCGGCAATTTTTATTGTCACGAACCTCAAGCTCGTAACAATTGGTGTCAGAAGTGGGATAAAATAATGCCGATTTTACCTAAGAAGGAAACGAAGGGTGTCCGTACCCGAAGTCAACGCCAGCAGGAGACGGACCAACGAAGATTTGGTGGTGCAACGCCGCAGACGTCGGAGGGCCAGCCACCGGCTGCAGGCCCGTCGGTAGCTCCTACATCTGCAGCACCTAACTTAGGTGCTCTGATGGTGATGCTGCAGGAGCAGGCTCGCCGACAGGAGGAGCAGGCTCGCCGACAGGAGGAACAGGTCCGTCAGTTGAAAGAGCAGCTGCAGAGCGGACAGGAGGAACAGGTCCGTCAGTTGAAAGAGCAGCTGCAGAGCGGACAAGAGGAACAGGCCCGCCGACAGGAGGAACAGATGCTCCTCATGAAGGACCTTCACGCTACCTTCGGGAAGGAGATAAAGGAGGTGAAGGATAGGGTTGCTCAGCATGACAAACGCCTGTCGGAAGCTGAAACCTAAATCGCGAAAGCTGAAAACCGAATCGAGAAATTTGAAACCCGAATCGACCAGGTAACAACGTAATGGCTGACATGAAGAAATCACTGGACGAACTCAAACTTGGAGATGGAGCTACAGCTCCCGTAGTAGCTACAACACCTTCGCTACGTGGGTTCAAGGTGCCACCGTTCGACGGTACCCTATCCCCGACTTTAATCATCTTCTTCTTTTGTGTCTTATATATTTTTATTATTTATTTTACTTAATTGTCGACCTCATGTACACCTTCCTTATTGGCCATTCGTTGTAAACAACAGTTCTTTGCGCAAAATAGTTTTCTGAAAGAATTTGCTTCCAGAGCAATGAACCACTAATTGTACATTGTATATAATTTATTGCATTTCATTTTGTTTTCGTTTCAATGTATATGAGTATCAGTGAGGTAATAAAGAATATATTGATTAATTGATTGAATCTTTATTGACCTACTGCAGTGCATTATATGGAAGCGGCACACTGTTGTATTTAACTGAGAGTTTATCTCATTAAGCAGTTATGAAAAACCAGCAACAAAATAAACGGAACTTTTTTAAAATTAACATTTAGCTATTTAAAAAAGTTCAGTTAAACGCGATAGAGTAATGCTGCAGCTATATTATGGCTGCAGCACGAATGGGTCGGCTTGAACGAGGAAGAACCACCCTCTTAAGGAACTAGCAGTTTAATGCCACTGTGTTTCGCGTGGTGAGTTTAATGCATCGACACAAGGCATTTCACTTTAGTATTCAGGGGTGATAACTCCTCCGCATTTCGATTCTTAATCGAAAAATAGATGTCTATGGGTATCAGTATCTACTTACTATCAAATGAACTGCGTGCTCGTTTGTCACCGTTATAATTTAGAAAACGAAATTAATAATCGTTTAGGAAACAACGTAGCAGCGAACACAACACAAATTTAACAAACATTTCCTTAAAGTCATAAACTTTAAATGTCGAATATAAACTATATTAATACAATTCTTATTACTAATTTCTCGTGTCTTAAATAATAAAACAGTTTAATTCATGCAATAAAATTTAAGCACAAATAAAATGACTTTAATTTTCTTATACAATTCTGTTATTATTTGGTTATTTTATCAATTAAATTACAAATATATTCAATATTTTTCTTATCTTATTGTTCTATAATACCTAGAACAGTACTAGAATATTTATTACATGCATTTTCACATTTTTTTCACAACAGATCTCACTTTAAGCAATAAATTTTATATTTTGAATATTAATTTGATTAATTTGACACTCGCGTGAGTTGACAATCTCATTTCTACACGACTATCGAGTTCCTACGAGTGTAGGAGAATCTTGCCATCCCCTATTAATATTTATACCTATCCTTGTCTGATATATTCACAATTTTACTCTAACATTTAATTGTTCTTGTCTAACTTATTATTGACATATTAATTATCACTAAGTAATCAAAACATATCTTTAAATTAAGTAAACATTATGCAAAAATGCTTAAAACAACATTGATGTTTTAATTCGTATTTCATAGCCGATTTTTATTAAGCATTACGCTTGACTCTAAGTTAATTCTAATATATTTATCTCTCAGAAATTAGCATCTTATAAATTATTATAAATTCAAAATTTATTTTAAGAATGAATAAATGATTTAAAAATATATTATCTCGCATCGCCAACAATAATATTATACAATTAAACAGGGAAACATAATAGCGATGACCTCATTACTAAAGGTTATCACCAATTATTTCTTAATAAAATTAAAAAATAGATGAGAAGTCATTGACCTTTATTTTACAAATATTTCATATTTTTTGATAAATAGCTCAAGCATATTTTTTAAAACTTTGTCGAAACAGTGTATACATTTCCCCATGAAAGAATTACTGACTCTGTGGAATAGATTTCCGGTATTATAATTGTATAAAATGTGCAGCCTGTGGTGACATTATGCTGCTGCCGCTATATTAAATTCTTATGGTAATGTAATTGCATTAAGTAAAAGCTACTTTAAGACAAAAATATTCCAAAGGGAGCTCTGGGATGAACGGATAATTTAAGTAGTTTGAACACTACGATGTTTTTATATTAAGCAACTAACATTGAAGGTGTTTTTTTATTTTCATAAAATTTGTTATGAAATGGAATTGCGTAAGAATTAGAGTTTTAAAACATTTGTTGATCATTTTTTTATTGATATGTATTCTTATTAAAAGAAAGTGACAAAGAAACTAACAATCCACTTAATGGTAAATGACTACCGCAGTACTTGGACACCTGCAGTCAACTGAAACAAATTAGGCTACTGTTGCGTCATCACATCTGAGCACAAAGGTGAAATATCTCACAACTTTTTTTTTTTGCACACGAAGCAAATATGGGCAACCCTCCGGAAAGCGGGGGAGGGAGGTGCGGAAAGCTCATAGCATACTACGCAGCCGGTTGCGTGGTTATGTGGAGACTTTTACCCACTAAACCCCACCTTTATGGATTGTCTTACCGATCTGACGAGAGATCTCTAAGCCGTATACGAACGCGACCCTCCTTAGCAGAAAGGAGGGCGCAGGCGGCGAAAAGCCGCTTAGAAGTGTGTCTAACTAAGACAGATTAAGGGACGTGGTATGTAGGCTCGGCCTGAGCCGCCAGGAGGCAGTTCAGGTCAGCCGAAAGCTTGTTGGGAGGGGGAGGAGGGTCCGAGAGAGAATTTCTCGGTCTGCGCACACTATAGCGAGGGGCTGCATAGGCAGCTGTCTCACGAATGAGATGATTTCGGTGGGATTCTGAGGCTTTGAAAAATCTCTCAGAGAGTGATTTAAGGAACTGCTGGACTATTGGGAGCTCTAAGTCTCGGTGTAGGTTGGCATTACGGACATAATAGGGCGAGTTAGTGGCCCTACGACAGAATAGATTTTGAACTATTTGACGTTCATTTATAACTTTGGGTTTAGCATGTGCAAAATGGGGGCCGCGTAGGTCATAACAGGTCGTATACAGAACTTATAAAGGGTTCGCTTGTTACGGAGGGACATTTTACTGTGTCTGCCCAACATACTCTTGAGCCTACCTATGTAAAATCGCGCGGTGCGAGTTACCTTCTTGATATAGGGCTCGAAAGTTAGCCTTGCATCAAGGGTGACGCCTAAATATTTGGCTTTTGTTTGTCATTAGTCAGGGGTTCCTAACATCCTGATTGACTGGAGTGGCGGTGAGATGGCGTCGTTTATATTCGAAGCAAACGGCGGAGCTCTTCTCCGGGTTTACGTCGATACGTCATTTTTGGAACCAAGCTCCTAAGTCGTTAACTGACTTTTGGATCTTGTTCCGAATCTGTGGCAGTGAGTTGCCTTTAGAGTAAAGGGCTGTGTCATCTGCGAAGAGGGCTAGTTTAACATCGTTCGACGGGATAGGGATGTCGTTGGTGAATAGTATATATAGGAGGGGGGCAAGCACAGAACCTTGATGGACACCGGCTTTGATTTGACGAGTAGAGGTTAGCGTGCCTTCGTGTCTAAAGCGAAAGGTACGATCCTTCAGATAGGATGCTACAAGGCGGACGAGACGGTCAGAAAAGCCTCATCATCACCATTACAGCCCTTCACAAGTCCACTGCTGAACATAGGCCTATGTTCAGGGAGGCCTAAGTCGTACAATTTGTAGATAAGGCCCCCATGCCAAACTCTGTCGAATACCTTGGCAATGTCGAAAAAGACCGCGATGGTCTTTTGAAGACGAGGATAAAAACCGCTAAGGATATATTCCACTATGCGGTGAACTGGCTGGGGGCACGAGTGTTTGGCTCGAAACCTGAACTACTAGTCGCTTTATATACAAGCGCTGCTATTTGGGGACTACGGTTATAAATAGACCCATAGATCTAGATATTTGCTTACTCTGTTTATTCAGTTTCCTTTCTTTGTTTTCTTTTGCTAATTACACATAATAGTAAAATGAATATAAGCAACGCCAAAACGCGCCAAACGGAGAACCAACTTCAAATGGCGCTTCTTGAACTTAACTCCTCAGTCCCCAGCTAAAACGATCGACAAAATGGCGTCGCTAATACTACCATATACAATAAATGTATTTACTCTGCAACCAGATCATACTTTTTATTCTGAAAACGACAATTTACTAATTGTTAAATATATTTTCAGCTTGATATCAAATCTAATGTTTTTATCAAAACAATATACTTCTTATACATGATCAAAATTGCCAAACTATTTTGTGGGCTTGTTTTCACGAATTAATTAGGATATCAAATAAAAAACAATAAGCTAGGATCTAAGTTATCCAAAAATGTAAAACCTTCTACCAAATACCTTGGGGTATTTATAACAAAACCATTTGAAAACATACCTGACGAAGGAAAAAAAAACAACTAGCGATGTCCCTTCAACTTTCGGAATTTTATGGATATTTTATCGATAGTTGTTTTTATAATATAATATATAATACTAACTAGGTTCATGTACATAGTTTTGAGATAATTTAATAAAATACAATAAGTTATAATTTATAATTGTTTTATTTACATATTTTGTTACAATTATTTATATTTTATTGTTACAGCTTATTTATTAAAATTGATATTACCGTTCACTTTATTGCTTATTAAAAGTACAGAAACAAGTGACTTAAAAAAGTATGATGTACGATGTAGTACGATGGGTGGTCTTATTTCTAAAATCTATGTCATCCAGGTAACCCTAGGGTAAAATAATGTTACAGAAAGAGACGTGGGTAGCGCAATTATTTACCACAGCCAACAAAAGAGAAACGATATAACAATTTTTGTTTATGACTATTTGATCCAGATAATATCAATCTAATAAACTAGTAATCCCAGCCGCCAAATTTCATGAACGCACTACGAGGAAAACATCTCAATACCATCCACACCATCTGGATGCTTGGCGGTCCACTACTGTACGTATTACTAGGAGTTTTCTTCCGCGTAAGACCTCTCTGTGGAATAGTTTACCAAAACATCCATATTCCTATGCATACATGCTCATGCCATTTAAGGGTACTCCTAATTTGGCCCATTTTCAATAAATCGCCAATTTGGTCGATAAATTTTCGCCTAGGAAGTCCCTATTCAACTCTACCATTCACTTCTGCAACATGAATTTTCTTTATTACTCTTTCCTCATTCATTCTTTTCACATAACCAAACCACCGAAGCATTCCTTTCTTAATTCTGGTCACAACATCATTTTGCAAACCACACTCTTCTACAATTTCTCACCCTGTCATTCAGATTCAGCCCTAAAATACTCCTTAACGACCGCATTTCTAATGTGTTAATTCTACTCTCGTGCTTCTTCTATCACACCCAACTTTTACTACCATACTTTAAAGTAGGGACCAACACAGCATTGTGAATTGCCATAAGTGCCTCTTTCGACACATTTTGACTCTTCATAATAGAGTGCAAGGCCCCATTTACTCTATTTCCCGCATTCACTGGTCGTTCTATATCCTTATAATATCTCCCATCCCTGCTAAATAGGCAACACAAATATACGAATTCATCTACTTGCTCGATCAACTCCCCTTTTATTCTTATTTCACAAATCGTTTTACTTTCTTCTCTTTCAAAAACCATAACCTTCGTCTTACTTGCGTTCACTTTCATACCCCTTTCCTTTAATGATATGTTCATTAATGTAACCATCATTTGCAACTCGGCCGCCGACGACGCAAGAATAACTTGACCATCGGCGTTCAAAATGCATTAATTTGACGGTTCACTCATCCATTCTTAATCTGCATTCTTCAACTTTAAAATTTTGCAAACAACTGTCCATAAATAGGTTGAACAGCCACGGGGAAGCCACACAGCCCTATCTGACACCTTTATGGATGTCAAACCAGTCCGAGATCCATAAATAGGTTGAACTGCCACGGAGAAGCCACACAGCCCTGTCTGACACCTTTATGGATGTCAAACCAGTCCGAGTAGACCCTGTTGATCCTAACAAAAGCACTAGAGGCCCTATAAAGGGACTCCAATGCCTGTATCAAGCCAGCGCTCTACCCAAATGAGTTCAATGTTTGCACATCGCACATAGCACATCCCTATCCACTCTGTTATAGGCCTTTTCCAAGTCCATGAACGCACACAAAACCTTATGGTTTTAGGCCAAAAACTTCTCCGCGATCATGCGCATGGAAAAGACTTGATCTGTACATCCCATTCCCTTTATAAATCCCGTTTGCACATCCCAAAATTTTTCCATCAGTTTCTTTCATGACCCTTGAAAGACTGACTGATAGTGTAATTCCAAGCCTATATAGGAAAAATTGTTCAGCTATGTGTATAAAAATTTTCAATGCACTGCCTACAAAGTTTCAATCACTCCCAAAAGTATGTTTTAGCAGGATTGTCAAACAATGGCTTGAGGAGCAATGCTTCTACTCTGTTGAAGAATATTTAAAATTCATGATAAGGATTAGGCAGCGATATTAAAATGAACTAAGTTGTGGAGGCGCTGTCATCGCACCGCAAGCGAAACACACCGAAGCCTAAAACACGCTATCAATATTCCGAATCATAAACAGTATAATATATAGAAAATCTCCGAACTGTCACACGGAGTGTTGGTCGCTCCCCGGGCAGAACACCTTGCCCGGCGGAAGATTTCCCCTTTTCCTTCCACGGCCACAGCGCTGACCACGACGTGATCTGAACACGCAACCTACAATCTTCAGGAATTTCAAGTTTCATCATTGTCATAATATACCCCACCCATTTGCTCCCGAGCAGATATCGTCTCCAGTCTTCATATTCTGCAAGCCATCTAGCTTCACAATATCCATCGCAGCACTAGAATAATAATGCTTCCTGTTCCTTCAAGCTACTCCCTGCGCTGTACAGTATTCGGCACGGCTCTGAGCCTTACTGCTCGCCTCTGCTTCACGGCACTCTCGCAGATTACTTGCCTTCTTCTCGACTCACCGCAGACTGCAAGGCAATCCAGGAGATTGCCACTTGCACATTCGTCGGCAACGAGGTTGCACTATCGACCTCCGGTGTGAGCAGGGGGGTGATGTGGCGGCGCTTTCGTCGCGCCACAAGCGAAACACACCGAAGCCTAAATCACGCTATCAAAATTCCGAATCATAAACAGTATATTATATAGAATATCTCCGAACTATCACACGGAGTGTTGGCCGCTCCCCGGGCAGAACACCTTGCCCGGCGGGAGATTTCCCCTTTTCCTTCCACGGCCACAAAGTAATTACAATTATTTTATTTTAATTAAATTAAATGTAATAAAATGATTATGATGGATTTGAAAATATGTCGTTTATTATATTAGTTATGAAAATGTAATTTATGTATTAGATAAATATTTATATGTAAACATTATGACAAAACATGCTAGTATTAAATAATTTACCAACGTGTAATATAATGTAATGGAATCTCACCACCATCAATCTTTGTTTCAGGGATCACGAGGTATCTGTGACAGAAAACATCTGGCCGCTGAGCTTCAGCATGTCAAGCAAGTATTGCAAGACAACAAGATTCGGGTCCCGCGCCTACGTCACAGTGAACGAGTGAAGCCGGCCACAGTCGAGCGCGCGCCTGATGTACTACCGTATGTTAGAGGAGTCACAGACAAGGTTGGCTACATCTTGAAGCGAGCGTCTATTAAAACATACTACAAGCCGCTGAAGAAGATTAGTAAATTTTTACCATCAATCAAATGTAATGTCCATGCAGGCAGGCAGGCAGGTGTATACAAGCTAGATTGTGAATGTGGTTTCTCCTACATAGGTCAAACAAAAAGATCTATTAAAACCCGCGTGAAGGAACATATAGCTGACGTGAAGCACCGACGCTCCGGGAAGTCTGCAGTCTGCAAACATGTTGAAGATCGTCCCCACCATTACACTAGATTTGATGAACCACAAATCCTCGCAAAAGAACACCGATTCCTACCAAGGATGACACGCGAGGCTATTGAAATTAAAAAAAAAACATCTAAATTTCAATAGAAAAGATGGATGGGTGCTGCCAGCTGCTTGGGATCCTATAATTCACAAAATTAAACCCAAACCCAAGCATACCACAGCAAGACTTCACGATACTGTAAGCTCATTTTGCGTAAATCTGATCAAAAATTAATATTCAAAAACTGAAGGTAGCTGGACTAATTATAACATTGGGACGTCAAACATCTCAGTCCCCCCCCCATGACCACGGGTGCTGTGAAGCACCCGAAATGTCGGGATGATAAAAATAAATTAAAGTTGAATTAAAAGTGATAAAATACGTAAATAATAGTTTTATTCAATAATCCAGTTTAACCCCCAGAAGACACAAGTTTGCGCGGTAACCGCTAAAAAGTACCCCTTTGTCGTATCTCCTCAGTTTCAAGGCACTCCCCCTTGTTGCCTCAGCCAGTATCGGAATCCTCGGCGTCGACATATCGAGTGACGTGCAGTTTCGTGGTCACTTGGAAGAGAAGGCCAAATTGGCCTCTAAAAAGCTTGGCGTGCTCAGCAGAGCGGGACAGTATTTCATGCCGGCACACCACCTGCAACTTTACAAGGCGCATGTTCGGCCGCACATGGAATACTGTTCCCATCTCTGGGCTGGGGCTCCCCCAGTACCAGCTCCTTCCACTTGACCGCATCCAGTGCAGAGCGGCTCGAATGGTCGACGACCGAGTGCTCCCCGATCGGCTCGATTCACTGGCCCTGCGTAGAGATGTTGCATCCCTTTGCATTTTCTTTCGCATATACCATGGGGAGTGCTCTGAGGAATTGTTCGGATTAATCCCAGCCGCCAAATTTCATGAACGCACTACGCGGCAAACGTCCCGATACCATCCACACCATCTGGATGCTTGGCGGTCCACGACTGTACGTTTCAAAAGGAGTTTTCTTCCGCGTACAACCTCTCTGTTGAATAGTTTACCACCGGCGATTTTTCCGGACCGATACGACCTGAGGACCTTCAAGAAAAGAGCTTACTCCTTTCTAAAGGGCCGGCAACGCACCTACAATTCCCCTGGTGTTGCGGTAGATCATGGGCAGCGGTAGTCACTTAACATCAGGTGAGGCGAATGCTCGTTTGCCCACGCTTCTTTAAAAAAAATATTATAAACTGTGAAATTCCTCACAGTGTAACTATCCTATTCTAGCAATAATTTAAAACGTTGATGACAATGCTTAATTTGGAATGCTGAATAGGCGATGGATAGAATTACAAGTTTTAATTGCGATTGGCGTTTCTCATGCAAATCTAAGTGAATACGGCAATTTTTTAAGATGTTTAAGTAACAGCAATTCTTTTATTACTGTTATAATAACAATCAAGACTTATTATAGTGGATATAACCGTACATTGACGGTGTAAGAATATTCACTACCTCATATTATCTCGAATGTGTAGTGGAAGGTGAGAGGAAGCGAAACGGGAGATGGCAGCAGTATCTTTCTCATTATAAAACAAAACTATCAAACAGTTGGTTCTCCAAACAATAGAGCCGCTGTAGTTACCCTTTCACCCTAATGATCCGTTAAGCTATGTCGGTTACAACAGTTCTACCACAGTATAATAAAAACATACAGTAGGACGACGCCTTTGATCTCGTAGTAAATGCCGACAACGTCTAGACAGCGTATGGATGTTAGGGTTGTCACAAATTAACAACTTTTACTAATTTCATTATTTATTTTAGATCTACGTCGTGATCAACGATATGATTACTCATATAAAGAATAAGTAATAATAAAAATATATATAAATATAAATATAAACGCCTCACAACGTGAGGGAGTGCTCTACTCTCGATATGTGGCCATACCTCAGTTTCGCTACATAAAAACTAGACTCTTAGCTAGACATCAAATCCATATATATATACAATGACTACAGACATTGAATTATTGGTTTATTTTATAATTGATTCACTTTAGATTACACAACAAAAAATGTAATTGAAAAAATATATCGACTGCCGTCCGTTTGTCTATGCGTCTGTGAGTCTTCTCGCTGAATAGAAATGTAAGTGATAAATTGAGATATATAGTACTAAATAAGATTCCATATATTCTAAGGAGGGTCCTTATTGATTTTTGCTATTGAACTGAACACCTATTAAGAGTTATTTATTTTTTTCATCAAAATTAAATGAAACGCTCATTTTGGATTTTACAAATTTTTTTTGCGCCCAGAAGCAATTAGAAAGGACTACCCCGTTACGCGAGGAGGTAGTGAATGCTTTATGCAAACCACGACAGCCGGTCTGTCGTGGTTATGTGTGACTCACTGTGACTAAACCCTAACCTAACCACTACCCTAAGTGTACCCACTAAACACCACCTGTGGGACTGGCAATTGGTGGATTAAGCCTCTTTGCCGGATCGGAAGCGACCCTCTTTTGGGAGAAGAGGGCGCTATTGTAAAATTCTCTTTGGGTTGTATTTGAGGTGGATCCTGGATAGAAACTTAAGTTTGAGGTGTATTTTTGGCATATTCTACAAATTGCAATATGCTGTCAAAATCTTCGGTACAATTTGTAGTGTCTGATAAATTTAGAATTTGGCATAGAAAAATTTTTCGGAATGCCCTGGTGTATTGTATACAAGAGGGTTCCCGACAATTTCCGCCAGCTTGCCTCACGAGCCCAAAAAAATTTTCTAAGCAATCATTGTTAATTCTTGGTATGAGTAAGTAATCATATCCCCAGACTTCATATCTTTATATAATTGCCGAAGTGAGTCTATTGTTATGTTGAAAGCATTTATAAATTTTATGATATTGGTAATGTCACGGCCATTTATTTATTTATTTATTTAGAAAACCAACAGCTTTAAACTATTAAAATTTACAACAGATTGGATTATCTTAACATAAGCCTTATTACAGGTTTCCCTATATTATCTAAACATAATTTAAAAGAATGAGCGACGATTCCTTATCGGTATAAAGAATAATCAGCGGTACTACTATAAACATTGTATATACAACAACATAATGTGTGTGTGTGTGCGTGTGTGTGTGTGTGTGTGTGTGTGTGTGTGTGTGTGTGGTGTGTGTGTGTGTGTGTGTGTGTGTGTGTGTGTGTGTGTGTGTGTGTGTGTGTGTGTGTGCGTGTGTGTGTGTGTGTCTGTGCTCATATATTTGATCTGAGTTAATACCTTAATCATGAATAACTATTGAAGAGATTTTTTGCATACTTCAGTTTTATAGTTTTCTCTCTTTTTCGTAAAAATATCAATATTGTCAAAAAAATTATTATAGGTGCAACACATCCGGTTTATTGGTGAGTTTTTGGTATATTTCGTATGAGAGTGAGAGATGAAAAATAATTTAGTGTGTCTAGTACGATATATGGGTGTAGAGAAATTGATAAGTCCAAGTAAATGCGAATTATCTAGGCGGCCGTGAATGAGATCATATAATGTCATTTGATCAAGCAATTTTCTTCTATCTGCTAATGAAAGGAATTTATAGAATATACATCTTTCTTTGTATGTTTGATGTTGTTCTTTAATTTTATAGTCCATAAACTTCAAAAAATTTTTTTGCAATACTTCTATTTTGTTAATATACGTATAGTATTGTGGACACCATACGTTGCTACCATACTCTAATATACTGCGAACGTAGGCATAATATAATACTTTAATACAGGGTAAGTTATTGAAAGGTTGGCATGTACGTATTAAGAAGCCTAAGTTTCTATATGCTTTATTTGTGATGTAGTCAATATGATTACTAAATGTAAGCTTGGAATCCAATAAGATACCAAGATCTCGGATTACCTCTGTTTTTTGAATTATTGATCCGTTCAATTTGTATGCATGTTCAACCGGTTTAGTTTTGCGTGTAAATGTGCAAGTTTGACATTTCCTGACATTAACTGTGATTCGATTATATTTGTAATAATGGTCCAACCTGTTTAAATCTTCTTGAAGCTTATGGCTATCATTTAAATTGTTAATCTTATTAAATATTTTTTTGTCATCTGCATACAGCAAGAATGAGGAGTGTTTAAAGCATGTATATATATCATATAGATAGGTGTTATACAGGAGGGGCCCTAAGTGAGACCCTTGTGGCACACCAGATGTAATTTTTATAAAATTTGATCTGTGTCCTCCTACAACTACTGCTTGGGAACGATTTTTTAGGTAAGATTCAATCCATCGCAAAAGGTCCCCGTGTAATCCTAGTATTTTTAACTTACGAAGCAAGATGACGTGATCCACGCGGTCGAAGGCTTTTTCGAAATCCGTGTAGATCACGTCAACCTGCCCCCCGCCATCCATATGATTGATAGTCTCTGTGATAAAATGTGTGAGGTTACTAATAGTTGATCTGCCTTTGAGGAAACCATGCTGAGATTCTGGTAAACCTCGACTTAAGGTCGGGTAAATGTAATTAAATACTAATTTTTCGAATATTTTCGCGAATATATTAAGTATAGATATAGGTCTATAATTTTCAACTTTAATACGGGTTCCTTTTTTAAATATGGGTACTACATGAGCTTCTTTCCAGATGTATGGGAAATAACCTTCCTGAAGAGATCTATTGAATAAAATGTGAAGAGGCTCAGACAATGACTTAGCACATTTGAATATAAATATAGGTAGGATTTTGTCACTACCCGGTCCCTTTTTTACATCTACTTTCTGTAGCGCTTTAAAAACATCTGCCTTGGAAACCCGAAAGCAATGTAAATGTCGGTCGTTGCTACTAGAAGGTATAGGTAATGCAACATCAGGATATGAAGGAGCAGGCGGGATAAAAACACTTTTGAAAAATGAACTGAAGACTTCTACAATTGCTGGGCCTTCGCTATGCGTTGTATTTGTATACGACATTTTATTTGGATAAGAATAAGTATTACCACGTTTTGATTTGATAAAAGTCCAGAAACATTTAGGGTTATTCAGTATGGCTTGTTGAGTAGTATCCAAATAATTATTATAACATTATTTATTATAAACTGACGCACGCTTACGTAATAAAGAGAACATATTGTAATCCGCTAAGTTATGAAACTTTTTCCAATTTCTGTGAGCCTTAGCTTTTTCTTTTAAGATATTAATCAATGTTTTATTATACCATGGGGGCCTTTTCGTGTTATGAGGTAGAGATATTACACTTGGTACATATTTGTCTATGCAATAATTGAGTTGTTTGTAAAAGAAATCTACAGCTTCTTCAACATGTCCAGTGTTTAAATGAGTGGCCCAGTCGATTTCACATAAATATGTGTTTATTTTAACAAAATCAGCTGAATAAAACTTATGTTTTATTCAGCTGATTTTGTCCATTCTTTTTATTTTTAACTCTCATGCTATTAAACATACGCTGTGATTTATCTAGCAATTCCTCTTGGAGAGTAGTACCCCTATACGGTTTACTGTAGACTTTTGGTGAGTCGATGTTGCTTGAATTCAGTAAATCAAAGAGGTTGTTCATGATTTCAATAAAAAATATCGTACCATCAGCAACTTGTAGAGTACCCGATGATTCATATTTTTTTAAAGCTGCTACTACAGAATTGCTAAAAACTTGAACGGCAAAACGAACTTTTTGTTTTTGGAAACTATTCGGCTGTAAATGTGAAACAGTTAAACGAGGAGCTGACTCAAAATTATACTAATATTAACTCAAAATTATAGTTTGTTAAATTATTTCTCACACACTTCATTAAGTGTGGAATATCAAATATGTAGTAAATTATGTGATCATCAATCTCAAACCATGAGTTTTCTTTAGAGATCCCTAATGTTTTTAAAAATGCCAAAAAATCTGATCCTAGATCTAGATCTGACACGAAATCTTGTATATTAAAGCCAAGCTCTAAAAGACGTTTCACAGTAACAAATATCCATGTTTTTAATTGATCATCAATTTTACTGCTGGAAATAAAAGAAAAGCCAATAGGTTGTTTCCATTTTGATGTTATACCTCGATGCATTAAGGTAAAAGCATACCCTGCGGCAACAGGTTGCTGTTGCCCATCTACTTCATGGAGACCCAATATTTTATCTTCCTTGCAAAGCACACATTCTTTTTCGGATGATGACATATGCTTGATTGTAGCCGATAAAACATCCCACATTTGCTGGTTAAGTTTAGTTTGCATAGGTAGGTACATCTTAGCTAAAGTTCATTTAGATGGTAAACAAATAGTCTTCCATAAAAATCGATAAGCGAGAGGGCTCGTGTAATACATATTTAAGCAAAAAAATTTGAATTCTCTGCTATATCTGTTGTTTTTACAATGGGGTTTTAAATAAATTTGCGCCTTTACAATCGCGTTTAACTTGGGGGATAAAATTTATCACAACCGTTCAAAAACTGTTCCGCGGTAATATCTTCATATTTTTTTAGCAGTACATTTTAACTTTTTACTTATTTTAAACAATTATTTTCTAAGTTCACTTTTTCGGGGAGTAAAGTCAGTCAATCGTGCTGGTGTCTGTGAACTATAATCTATACCTATATATTGCTCAGTGTTGGTGTGTTCTGAATTTTGTGATGAAGGATCTGCTAATTCATGGTCTCTTCGAGCTATTTTTGGTATTACAATATGGCGTTTATCGGAGAGTTCCAATTTTATATCACTTAAGATTTTGACTTTAGGATTAGTCTGTGTATGGATCGAGTCGTTCGTTGGTAAAAATAACGTTGGTATAGTTGTTTTCTTCATTAATTTCTTCCCGTACATACTTTTTTCGAAATGCAAACTGCAAATGTACGTATTCTTTAGGCTTTCGTAAGGTTTTACTACTCAATCAAGTCTTCCAATAACTTCCAGCCATAATTTGCATCTAAAATTTTAAAATACAATACTTATTATTAAATTTTCATAATTATCACTCACAAACCTCAAAATTGACATCCCTAACATTAAAAAAATGATGTCCACCATCTTGGATTTAAAAATTAATTCCATTTTCGTTATTAGCACCCCAAGAAACCTCGAAATTGATACCCATATCATATTATTAAAAAAAATGTCAGCCATCTTGGATATGACAATGGATACCAGTTTCGTAATAAGCACTCCAAGAAACCCCGAAATTGATACCCATTTCATATTATTAAAAAAAATGATGTCCAACATCTTGGATTTAAAAATAAATTCCATTTTCGTTATCAGCACCCCAAGAAACCTCGAAATTGATACCCATATCATATCATTAAAAAATTTCCGCCATCTTGGATATGAAAATGGATGCCAGTTTCGTAATAAGCACCCCAAGAAACCCCGAAATTGATACCCATATCATATTATTAAAAAATGTCCGCCATCTTGGATATGAAAATGGATGCCGGTTTCGTAATAAGCACTCCAAGAACCTCGAAATTGATACTCATATCATGTTATTCAAAAAAATGTCCGCCATCTTGGATAAAAAATGGATGGCGTTTTCGTAAGCATCACCCCAATAAACCTTGAAATTGACCATTGCCATCTTGGTTTTAAAAATAAATGCTATTTTCGTAATTAGCACACCGACAAACTTAAAAATGTACCCCTAAATCTTAATATTTTATAAAAAAAAACTTCGAAAGACCGAAGTCGAGGCACTATAGTATGGTCTAAAACCTTAGCCTGTCCAACCACACGATTTAGATGAAGAAAAATCAGTAATGCACAGCGACTATATAGTACCTATTTTTTACGTCCGCCATTTCTTTTACGTTGGCTATTTGGCATGACATGACAAAATATACATAATGTAAAAAATAATAACAATATTTATTTACCTTTCTTCGGTGTGCGGAATTTGGTGAAATCGCAGATCTTTATTTATGCGAGATGACGACTTGCAATCTCTCACAGGTCACAGCACACGTCGTATGAACCATTTTAATTATAATTATCAACACTAAATTTAAAAATTATAAAAGCAAGCGCGCGTTAACCCTGGAAGTCGTGTCCCGAACGTTTGGCATAAGCAGATCGGGCTCGTCCTTCCCGCCTCTCACCCCGCACACCCCGCACGATTGCCCCGTCTAGACGTGTTCGTCGGACGACTGTATGGATTTATAGACTGTGGTACTACTCCGTAAATTTGTATTGCAAATTTTCTCACGCTGAGAAATTCCAAAGATAGTTAGACGACCTATAGCACACTTAGCAACTTTAAACATCCTTATTCGGCCAGCAGTGAAGGAGCCAACATAAGACTAGAGGAGAGGAGAGGAGAGGAAGAAACTGTAGAAAATTATTATCCTATAATCTATGGAATTTCCATGGGAACAGCATTACCAGTACCTTCGTGATGCTTACTGTAATGTAGGTACCTGTCAAAACACATGACTGATAGCGAAATTTTGAAAAGGCATGTTATGTTAAGTTTATTACCATGTAGTAATCTATTTATTTATTGCGAAACATACCAACAGCATACACAGTTACAAAATTTAGAAACGTTATAGATTTTAAGTCTTGGTATGTATGCCAAATTAAATGTAGAACTTATGCTAAGATAGTAAATTAAACAAAGGAAATGATGGTGTAAGAGAATTCACCACCCCATAGCATCCCGTGGCTGGATACAGCATTATCCTCATAACAACTTAATAAGAATAAAGTTTTTGTTTATTATATAAATACAGTTGCCAAGTTGACAAACAATGCAACCTTAAAAAATATGCCGCCCATTAGGCAATGTATGGAGGAGGTCTCAGTTCTGTAATGGGCTTTTAATAGGCTGTAATTATTGGATGAATGAATATGTTTAGCAGTGTCCTAGTTGTTGGATAATGACACTTTGTAGGTGCAAAATAAAGTTGTTTAAGCTTGCACTTGGAAAATAAATGAACGTTTTACTCGGATTAAGCAAGATTATTAACTAGTCACGACCTCACGTCACGGAAGTGCTCCGGTGTTTAATACTACTATTATTCTTGCTTCCACTTTAATTTCAATTAACATGACTGTGTATTTACATAAAATTTATTAAAACGCGAAAAAGGTTAAAATTATTCAATATGTTCTTATTACTGGCAACCTATATCAGCTGAAATTTGAAAAAAGAATGATTTTAAAATACTTTTATTATCAGTTTCGTTTGCTTTTTTTGTGATTGGGATAATTAATTAATTCGTTTTTCATCCTTTTCTATATAGTTACATTACTCTAATAAAAAAAATTGAGAATTTGCCAGGGAAATTCTGAAATATAGTTAAACCATTATTTTTAAGTAGCACAAGGTGCATCAGAACCATTTATTGAACAGAAACAATGTACTTTTTTGTTATTTTATTACACTTATTCCATAAAAAATATTTTTTAAAAGAAATTTTAGTCACAAAGGAACATTGTAGTATTTTAATTGGGTAAACTAACTGCTTCCATACAAGCGCACGTTCACATAAACGTCACATAATGGTCAATTACTCCCTGTTTATTATAATATATGTATTGCACCAGAATATAAATGGGATCATTGTAACTGGTGTTGTCATATTGTCATTAAGAATGTGACCGAGTTACATTTGTGACGCTAATGGTTGCTAAATTTAAATCCCGAATAAACGGCTAAATTGGTAAAGCGATAGGGTTCCTGGGTTTGAATCCCGAAACGGATGGTCACAAAATGGTGAGGGTGACTAGGTGGCCCTTCGTACCCGGAGCGAAGGAACCACAAAATAATGTGGCCACAGGGTCGCGGGTTCGATTCCCGAAAACAATGGCCTCAAATCATTGGGTGCAAGAATTTCGAAAGTGGAATGTATTCAGCGTTTTCACTATAACCAAAACAAAATAGCGGACGTGGCACGTGGCCGGTTTTGGACGATACACTCTGCTATGACTGCTTACTATATCGGCTGGCATGGCAAGGGCATGAGCTGCTGTGGGAAAAGAACAACTACGACATTATTCTGGTTTGTGTCGGTGGTGTGTTTCCAACCATTCACTTTCTCATTGGTCGCGCAAAATGACGCCACCATGTCTAGCCTTCTATTGGACATGCCCGTGCAGGATGGGAAACGGAAGTGAAGAGGAAAGATATTACCAGCTAATGTAGTTAATTAAATAAAATCTTAACAATAAGTATAATGCGTAAAAGAATAGTTTGCAAGATGTTGTTGGGACCAGGATAAAGAAAGAAATTTTTTGGTAGTTTGTTCATGTAGAAAGAATAAGTGATAAAAGAGTGACAAAGTAAATTTATTAGCCGAGGTGAGCGGCAAGTTGACAAAGGATGCCCTAGACGGAAGCTTATCGTCTAAATTGGCAATATATATGGCTAAATAAAGAGTACCTGTTTTTGTAGGTGAATGGATGTATATAAAAAGAGAAATTATTGTAATAAAAATGTCATAAATTTGCGGAAATTTAGCAAACCAGCGATAAATTGCGGTTTTGGGTAGGACTTCATCAAATGCAGAAATCATCCGGTCAACACACTGTTTTTGTGTTAAACCACTTTGAAAGTCATAATAAATAATAGCTCTTGAATTTTCTCTAGTCAATTCCATTTTCTCAACGACTAAAAAAGTTTGACAAAACCTTGTGACAAGACCGGGAATCTTTTTTAAAATAAATAAATGTTATTCGATTTTTAAAACCAAGGAGTTTTCAAATAAAAATATATTATATATTTTAATATGACAGGAACAGAGGAAATATTCCATTCCCGATACTTTTAGTGCAGCCTATGAAATTCTGTTACATGTTATATATATATATATATATATATATATATATATATATATATATATATATATATATATATATATAGTGTGTGTCCGGTCACGGACTAGCGATATTCTAGGTACTTTTTAATACAGCTATTGTTCAACTTCAACTTTATAATACAGCTATTTTAATACAAAAATACACTACACACTGAGGTCTAATCCCCTCCCCCTCTATGTGCCGGCCATTTTGTTTTTTTCTAGAGATATTCTCTACGTGTGTACAAAAAATTCATATCTCTCAAAGTTTTGGACTTACTAAGATAAAAATTGGCTCATTCGGAGGGTAATAATATTGTCTGTCGTTTACGTTACCAAACATTTTTTTTCACATACTCTTATTTTTAAAGAAAAAGAAATAACTTTTAATAAATATGAAAAAATGATGTTAATCGGCTAATTATTGTAAATTACGGCAACAACAACCCCGTTTACCCTATTTATTTGTTTACTAGATCGACAGAGTTTGAGTTAAGCTACAATACAACATAAAGTTTGCAGCTGTATGTTTATTATTTTAAGTATTATTGTTGCTTGAATATAGCGTGCGCGCAAACACAAAATGCCTTTGTTTAGTGACAACTCAATTCTTTTGTTTGCGGCATTTTGTGTTTGTGCATATTTTTTACAATTTTGAAAAGGCATGATATGTCTTGTCTTTATGTCTTGGTATGTATCCCAATTATAACTAGTGCTAAGATAGTAAAATCAAATAAAGGAAATGATGGTGTAAGAGAATCTACCACCCCATAGCATCCGCTGGATGGATAGAGAATTATGCTCATAAAGAACTAAAACGACGTTAGACGATGCACGGCTTTCAACGCCACACCTCCGTGGCCGTCGGAGTGGGGAGCGTGAGGTTTTTTTTCGTTACGGAATTTCTAGATTCGGTCCCCGCGCTCAAGGCCCGCGATAGAAGCTATGCAATAGCTTAATAAATCTGAAGGTACTCCGGGTTAACACTGACATTGGGACGTCAGTCACCTCAGTCCGCCGTAACCATGGGTGTTGGAAAGCACCCGAAACGTCTGGAATTAAAAATCAATGAAATAAAACGCGATAAAATCGATAAAAATAGTTGTTAAAAAACTGCATTTGTGAAAGTAAAAACTTATATATCTTCAAAACCCCGACTTTTTTTAAAGCATTTCTTACCCATTTCATTGTCTTAATTGCATAATATTATCATATCTATATGCTTTTATATGTGGCACCCATGTCCGAAGTGTCTATGAAGAGTGGGTAATCCCCTTTGTGTTGTATTCGCTGCTATGTTGTTTCCAAAACGATTATTAATTTCCTTTTTTAAATTATAAGGGTGACAAACGAGCACACAGTCCATTTGATAGTAAGTAGATGCTGAGGCCCAGACCTAGACATCTATTTCTCGATTAAGAATCAAAATTCGGAGGACTTATCACCTCTGAACACTAAAGTTAAATGCCTTGTTTCTTCGATGCGTTAAACTCAGCACGCGAAACACAGCGGCATCCAACTGCTAGTTCCTTAAGAGTGTAGTTCTTCCTCGTGCAAGCCGACCCATTCGTGCTGCAACCATAATATAGCTGCAGCATTACTCTATCGCGTTTAACTGAACTTTTTTAAATAGCTAAATGTTAATTTGAAAAAGTTCCATTTATTTTGTTGCTGGTTCTTCATAACTGCTTAGTGAGATAAACTCTCAGTGAAATACAGCAGTGTGAGCGTTTTTGTTCCCCGGTCGAGTCAACACATTCGTGCCGCTTCCACATAATGCACTGCAGCAGGTCAATAAAGTTCCAATCAATTAATCAATATATTCTTTATTATCTCACTCTTACTCATACACATTAAAACGAAAACAAAATGAAATACAATAAATTATATAGAAGGTACAATAAGTGGTTCATTGCTCTGGAAGCAAATTCTTTCAAACAACTTTTTGCGCAAAGAAATGTTGTTTACAACGAATGGTCAATAAGGAAGGTGTAAATAAGCAAAACAATTAAGTAAAATAAAAAAATAAGGCACAAAACGATTACGGTCGGGGATATGTATGATAGTGGCGCTGAGAGCAGTGGGTTCCAATCCCGCTCGCAACAAATATTTGTACAGCTTACAAACAATGATATTATAAGAATTTGCTTATAGTATCATTGACAAACAATAATTGTTCTTGATTAAGAGCTTGCCCTTGTGCAGTTTCTGTCACCAATTGAAACAGCAGTATTGTTAAGCGCTGGTATTCCGTGCGTGTCGTATTGTATTATTCCTTCCCCAGTGGGTTGGCCTTTTGTGACGCCGCTAATTACCGAAAATGCGTCTATTGCTATTTACCGCTTAATTTATAAAATAAACATGTTACAAATACTTCCTTAAATTCAAGCTGCATACTAGAGAATAATTTTATGCAAATATGTTCAGAAATTGCCACTCTGCGTAATATCCCTTCATCTCCAAACGAGATTAAGCCTGTATTCTAATAATATATTCTAAGTAGATAAAAGCTTTAATAATTTGATCACGTAGAGAATTTGTAACAAGCTTGAGCTCCTAGAGGTTTGGGTCTTGTTACATATATAAGATATTTTATAAAATAAAATGACAAACGGACTTACAGTCGCCATGACGGTAAGTGGCTACTGCAGTCCAAGAGGACTAAGATGGCATGCCCCATGTTTATATTATATATATATATATATATATATATATATATATATATATATATATATATATATATATATATATATGTATAAAGTAAAATAGCAGCGTAATGCTGCTGTGTTTCGTATGGTGATGTAGAGTTCGGAGATCCTTTTTACTACAATCAGAGCATTCCATCTTAGTCCTCAGGGGTGACATTTGCGCTACTCAAAAGGTTCTGATTAATGATATTTCAGCACTCCCCAGCCAAAATCTCAATTTGTTTGTTGTTAGAGTAAAGTAACGTGTAATATCGAGTTTATAGCAAAGGGAGACAAACGAATGAATTAAATTAAAGTAATCACAAAAAAACAAGAAGAAATGAAACTGATAATTAAGTATTTTTAAATAAATAGTTTTTTTTTGATATTTTAAGCCTTTTTTGCGTTTAAGTAAATTTTATGTACATTAATGTATAATAAGGGTGCTACAACACAGTGTGGCGTCGTCGTCGTCGCGCTGCAAGCGAAACATACCGAAGCTTAAATCACGCTATTAATATTCCAAATCATAAACAGCATATATAGAACATCTCCGAACTATCAGACGGAGTGTGAGCCGCTCCCCGGGCAGAACACCTTGCCCGGCGGGAGATCTCCCTTTTCCTACTTCAGCCACAGTGGTGACCATCAGACGTGATCTGAACACGCAACCCAAACACCTTCGGAAACTACAACTTCTCAAGCCTTCGTCATTATCCTCAAGAACCCCCCTACCATTCACTACTGAGAATCGTCTTCTGCAGCCTCCAGTTCCTGCAAGCCAGTCTAACTTGTCTTCGTCTCGACTCACCGCAGATTTTATAAGGCAGACTTCTGGCACTTGCCCCGGCACATCGTTCTCACCGGCATCACTTGGCAGTGCGTAGTACGGCATGCATTACACATCGGCATATTATTCGCACCGGTATCACTTGCCCTTACGCACACAGCATGCATTCCCCACCGGCATTAAAAGGACACACCGGCAATCGGACTGCACTATCGACCTCCGGTCTGAGCAGGGGGGTGATGTGGCGGCGCTGTCATCGCGCCGCAAGCGAAATACACCGAAGCTTAAATCACGCTATTAACATTCCGAATCATAAACAGCATATATAGAACATCTCCGAACTATCACACGGAGTGTCGGCCGCTCCCCGGGCAGAAAACCTTGCCCGGCGGGAGATCTCCCCTTTCCTTCACGGCCACAACAGTTTCGTTTACTGAAATTAACGTGGAAGTAAGAATAATAGCAGTATTAAATACCGGAGCACTTCCGTGACGTGATGACGTGGCTAGTTAATACTCTTGCTTAATCTGAGAAAAACGATCATTTATTTTCCAAGTGCAAGCTTAAAATTCTTTATTTTGCACCTACAAAGTGTCATTATTTAACAAATAGGACACTGCTTAATATATTATACTATTAAGTTACTATACATATTATGCTACTAAGTTTTTATGAGCATAATGATGTATCCATCCACCGGATGCTATGGGGTAGTAGATTCTCTTACACCATCATTTCCTTTATTTGATTTTACTATCTTAGCACTAGTTATAATTGGGATACATACCAAGACATAAAGACAAGACATATCATGCCTTTTCAAAATTGTAAAAAATATGCACAAACACAAAATGCCGCAAACAAAAGAATTGAGTTGTCACTAAACAAAGGCATTTTGTGTTTGCGCGCACGCTATATTCAAGCAACAATAATACTTAAAATAATAAACATACAGCTGCAAACTTTATGTTGTATTGTAGCTTAACTCAAACTCTGTCGATCTAGTAAAAAAATAAACAGGGTAAACGGGGTTGTTGTTGCCGTAATTTACAATAATTAGCCGATTAACATCATTTTTTCATATTTATTAAAAGTTATTTCTTTTTCTTTAAAAATAAGAGTATGTGAAAAAAAATGTTTGGTAACGTAAACGATAGACAATATTGTTACCCTCCGAATGAGCCAATTTTTATCTTAGTAAGACCAAAACTTTGAGTAGATATGAACTTTTTTGTAAACACGTAGAGAATATCTCTAGAAAAAAACAAAATGGCCGGCACATAGAGGGGGAGGGGATTAGACCTCAGTGTGTAGTGTATTTTTGTATTAAAATAGCTGTATTATAAAGTTGAAGTTGAACAATAGCTGTATTAAAAAGTACCTAGAATATCGCTAGTCCGTGACCGGACACACACTATATATATATATACGACGACGATAGACAATATTATTACCCTCCGAATGAGCCAATTTTTATCTTAGTAAGACCAAAACTTTGAGAGATATGAACTTTTTTGTAAACACGTAGAGAATATCTCTAGAAAAAAACAAAATGGCCGGCACATAGAGGGGGGAGGGGATTAGACCTCAGTGTGTAGTGTATTTTTGTATTAAAATAGCTGTATTATAAAGTTGAAGTTGAACAATAGCTGTATTAAAAAGTACCTAGAATATCGCTAGTCCGTGACCGGACACACACTATATATATATATATATATATATATATATCTACTCAAAGTTTTGGTCTTACTAAGATAAAAATTGGCTCATTCGGAGGGTAATAATATTGTCTATCGTTTACGTTACCAAACATTTTTTTTCACATACTCTTATTTTTAAAGAAAAAGAAATAACTTTTAATAAATATGAAAAAAATGATGTTAATCGGCTAATTATTGTAAATTACGGCAACAACAACCCCGTTTACCCTATTTATTTGTTTACTAGATCGACAGAGTTTGAGTTAAGCTACAATACAACATAAAGTTTGCAGCTGTATGTTTATTATTTTAAGTATTATTGTTGCTTGAATATACGTGCGCGCAAACACAAAATGCCTTTGTTTAGTGACAACTCAATTCTTTTGTTTGCGGCATTTTGTGTTTGTGCATATTTTTTACAATTTTGAAAAGGCATGATATGTCTTGTCTTTATGTCTTGGTATGTATCCCAATTATAACTAGTGCTAAGATAGTAAAATCAAATAAAGGAAATGATGGTGTAAGAGAATCTACCACCCCATAGCATCCGGTGGATGGATACAGAATTATGCTCATAAAAACTTAGTAACATAATATGTATAGTAACTTAATAGTATAATATATTAAGCAGTGTCCTATTTGTTAAATAATGACACTTTGTAGGTGCAAAATAAAGAATTTTAAGCTTGCACTTGGAAAATAAATGAACGTTTTACTCGGATTAAGCAAGAGAATTAACTAAGCACGTTATCACGTCACGGAAGTGCTCCGGTATTTAATACTGCTATTATTCTTACTTCCACGTTAATTTCAGTAAACGAAACTGTTGTGGCCGTGAAAGAAAAGGGGAGATCTCCCGCCGGGCAAGGTTTTCTGCCCGGGGAGCGGCCGACACTCCGTGTGATAGTTCGGAGATGTTCTATATATGCTGTTTATGATTCGGAATGTTAATAGGGTAGAGGTCAAAATAATCGTACATGATTTTAAAAAAATATGTGTCCTCGACCGTTTTCAGCTTATATAAAGATTAGTTCGGGTCATAACAAGTTATAACCAATTTTGTTTTAAAGGACAATTAATTTACAGGAAAACAAGCCATTTTAGTTATGTTTAGAATATAACTTACCGAAAAAAAATATTAGCAAACTAAAGTCACTAATTTCACGTCCATACAAAATGGAAGTGTCCTATTGCGTAATGAAAATTTACATATTATAAAATAATCAATACTAGGCAATTTTTGCAATATTATATACTGTTAAGTAAAAACCGGTGACTTAATTATTGTTTTCATTCATGTAATCGTTAATTTATTATGTCTATAATTATTTAATTACTGTTTATAATTAAATCCCAAATATCATTCCTGTGAATAACTCCAGGTAGATAACGGTGTTTTAAACGCTCCCGAAAAGAAATTCTATCATATCGCAATTATATTTTATGCTAGCAACACTGTTACTCACATCTCGTGACTTTTGAGAACGCCATGTTGTCACTTCATTATGTTTTGGTTGAAAAAGTGCGCGCACAGAAAAAATTGTCCAAAATATTCCTGTGAAAAACTAGTGAGTGAGATAAATTCTAAAGTGAATTACGCGGGTCTGGATACACAGTCTGAAATAGTATGTTTTGGTGCTCATACAACACAGAGACATTGTTTTCAAGGTAAGATATTTGTTGTATGACGATGCATTTTAGAGGTTATAGTCCATATTTTTCCTTCCTGTGGATAACGTAACACGACTTAGGGCTAGTTCATACTGCTAATTGTTACTCACAGGATTTTATAGATTTGTGAGTAACACTTGGTAAAACGAATCAGTTTGTATAGTAACTGCACCTGCAATCAATAACGAGTTGTTCACTCCGAACGAAAACCTCATTAATCTTCCGAACCGCTTGGTTTTGTTCGTATTTTAACCGACTTCAAAAAAAGGAGGAATTTTAGAATTTATATTTTTATATAAAAACAAGAAAAACTCTCTGTCGGTTTTTGTTTATTTTTTTATATATATAAATATATGCATGAAATATACTGGCATCTATTTCTGGAATAATCTATTATTATTATTTTAAAATTTAATGGATTGGACTTTTTGGACGTATTTGTGCATTAATTAAAACTAATTGACTTTACATGCTTACTTTTAGATGGCGCCAATGTCGAATGCTGAGAGACAAAGAAAATACCGTGAAAAAAATAAAACAAAATGCAGAAAAATACGAGGAGAAAAAAGAAGAAGCATAGAGAATACATGAAAGCTGCTAGAAGACCAATTCCGGAACTGGCTGAAAAAGAAAAGGAAAAAAAGCGACGAGAATGGAGACTTGTCAAAAAAAAAGAAGGTGGTGTAACAAAACCAAAGAACAACAAGTGTTGTGCATTAAATGCACGATTATGTGAAAAATTGAAGAAGCGAATAACAGATCAAAAGAAAGTTAAAGATAATATATTGCTGAAGAAACATTCTTTACAAAAAACCTATATACACATAAAATTAAAATTGAAGAGCTGCGCAAATTGATCTCAAATTCAGAACGAACGGAAAACAAATCTTTAATAAACTCATCAGAGAATAAAACCAACAGTGAATCTGTACCTACAGACATTAATGCACCAACTACCTCATCCGGACTGACCACAAATGACAAATCTGAAAATGAAGATTTACGTGAAAAAACTCCCATGTCTAAGACATTATCCTTTATAAATGAAAATATTCCATCCATATCCACTCCTGAAAAAAATAACGTTAAAAAACAGATCCTGCAGCTGAATGTGATCAGTGCTTCGTTACAGACAGCATATGAAAAACATGACATTAATTCAAAACAGATCCTAAAAGACATTGTTTCATCCGAAGCAATAGAAAAATATAATCTGAAAACTGATATTTCGAAATCATTGGGACTGAAAGGGAGAGTAAGAAAATTTAAGAAAAAGGAAAGGACATACAAAGAAGCTAAAGAAATACGTATTTTTTTCAACAGGGATGATAACACTAGAATGACAGCTGGCAAGAAAGAATGTGTTGGTAGAGGTAATGATAAATTACAGAAGCAATTCTTGCTTACTTCATTGAAGAAACTTTACACAAAATACGTAAGCGAGGGAGGAAAAGTCTCATTTTCAACTTTCAGAAGAAATAGGCCAAGAAATGTGGTACGGCCAAAGTTGATTGATAGAAACACCGTTGCATGTATAAAGCACAGTAATTTAGCCTTCAAAGTTGCTCATTTAAAGAAAATTGGCGTTATAGGTACTTCCGATTTGCAAGAATTACTTGCATCGAGTGTGTGCAGCGTTGAATCGTACGACTGTATGTATTTAAATTGTGAAAAGTGTAAAGACAACAATCCTGAAATGAATTTGACAGATATTACAAACAATACAGAATGCACATGGATACAGTGGATTAGAAAGGAATTTACGTTTGAGAAGGGAATAGGAAGAAAAATTATTACTACAAAGAAATATGTTAAAGAAAGTATTAAGGGTACATTTTCAGAACTCAAAGAAATGTTTTTAGCTGATACTACGTGCATTCCGGCAGCATTTCTTTAATATAAATCATCAGCACAAAAAATATCGAGAAGTTATTGATAACCTACTACCCAATGAAGCAGCTCTAATAATAGATTTCTCAGAAAATTATTCCTGTAAATTAGGAGAAGAGATACAGGCTCTTCATTTCGGAGCATCAAAGGGCCAAATTACGATCCACACTGGCATGGCATATTTACAACAAAAAAAGGTTCCTTTTGCTTCTCTGTCCGACTGTAACTTACATGACCCTGGAGCCATCAGAGCCCACATAGAACCTATAATTGAATTATTATTAACAAGCAATCCCGACATAGATACCATACATTTTTTCTCAGACGGTCCAAGTACGCAATATAAACAAAAAAAATTTTACCAGTTTACAGAGTTATGCAAAAAGTATAAATTAACTTTTGGAACCTGGACGTTTTTCGAAGCTGCGCATGGCAAGGGTGCTGCCGATGGAGTAGGTGGTGCTGTAAAAAGACTGCTGGATCAAAAAGTGGAATGTGGAAATGATGTTAGCTCTGCCGACGATGCTGTGTCTATTTTAACTGAAGAATCATCTGTTACAATATTTTCAGTCTCTGAAATTAATATTCGGGATGCACAGAACCAGATACCGAATGACTTGGATCCAGTACCACTTACTACTCGATTACATCAAATTACTTACCATGTTCCATCAACAACACTAAGGTACCGCAATGTCAGTTGTTTCTGTGAGTCATCTTTGCCAAGAGGGATTTGCGAATGCTACAACGCGAAAACTCACGTCCTGAAAAAACTATAGTCCACAAGATAAATTGTTCAACCAATGTTAGTAAAAAGATGCGCAACAATGAGGAAGCTGGGCAATTGAATGAACGCGGAGCAGTGCTGCCAGAAATTCCCGTGGTTTCACATGGAATATCAACCAATGACATTGATATTATACATGACGATGGTGGAATTTTTCAATCGAAAACAAAAGCAAGTAGTTGCATCATTCGGGAAACTGCTGGAACATAAATTGTATTGATGGCAAAAAATCAGAACTCACTTAATATTAACACTAACGTCTAGACGACTGTAAAACAAAAACCCAAGATTATATCGCAAGTTATAATTCCGCCCTCAAAATGTACCCCAAAAATTGTTACCAATAATGAAAATAAAGAAAACTTTTCATCACTTAACACTAAAAACTATGACCGGCTTAAACGAAAAACGAGAAAAGAGATTAAAAGAAAAGATAAAAAGAAGTTAAAAAGAAAAAAAGAAGAAGATGAATCAAGCAATAGTGACATCGCTATGAGTGTCCACAGTGATTCAGATATTTGCGACGTTGCTTCTGAATCAGATAGCCCGGATATGCAAGATACAAATTTTAATATTATTAAATCAAAATCCAAAGGCTGCAAAAAAATGTTAGAGTTAAAATTGAAAAGACTAAAACTTGCCTTATCCCAGATACTAGGTTGCATTTGAATAAACCAGTTGCTTTAGGGGCGAATCAAAATTTAGAACCACAGTCCTCTTCAAGTTCCAACTTAGAAACTGTTCCCATTGATTTAAAAAAAATACGATTATGTATTGGTTAGATACTTTTTAAAAAAATATAGTGGAATATTACAAGGTAAAAATATCTTTTTTAAGAAAAGTTGACAAAAATGACAATACAAAATTTATTAAGACAAAGTCAATGGAAGTAGAGCTAATAGATTGTAAGAATATTGTCAAGACTGTAGAATTAATGTCGATCAATGTAAATGAGACTGATTTTGTATTTCTTGACGACGATGATGATATATATTTTGATTAAAGAATTACATAATTATCACTCAAGTTACCAGTTGTAATAAATATATTAAAGTTCCTTTTTAAGTAATAGTTCCTTTTTTTTGTTTTGTTATTTTCACCGCCTAAGTAATTGTTTTGAGTAGGTTGTAGTTTTTAAAGCATGTTTTCGGTGATGAACTTGTTAAAAATATATTTATTGATGTTAGCAGTTGTGTCAGTCTAACAATAAATAAAAATATGTACCTATTTGTTGTTTCAATGTGAAAGCATCCTATTATTCCTGTGAGTAACATTTTCTTATCAGGTGAGTAACGTTACCACCCGGACTTCATGTGAGTTGCGGTCGATTATTCTGACTTCTACACAATAGCGTGATTTAAGCTTCGGTGTATTTCGCTTGCGGCGCGGCGACAGCGCCGCCACATCACCCCTGCTCAGACCGGAGGTCGATAGTGCAGTCCGATTGCCGGTGTGTCCTTTTAATGCCGGTGGGGAATGCATGCTGTGTGCGTAAGGGCAAGTGATACCGGTGCGAATAATATGCCGATGTGTAATGCATGCCGTACTACGCACTGCCAAGTGATGCCGGTGAGAACGATGTGCCGGGGCAAGTGCCAGAAGTCTGCCTTATAAAATCTGCGGTGAGTCGAGACGAAGACAAGTTAGACTGGCTTGCAGGAACTGGAGGCTGCAGAAGACGATTCTCAGTAGTGAATGGTAGGGGGGTTCTTGAGGATAATGACGAAGGCTTGAGAAGTTGTAGTTTCCGAAGGTGTTTGGGTTGCGTGTTCAGATCACGTCTGATGGTCATCACTGTGGCCGAAGTAGGAAAAGGGGAGATCTCCCGCCGGGCAAGGTGTTCTGCCCGGGGAGCGGCTCACACTCCGTCTGATAGTTCGGAGATGTTCTATATATGCTGTTTATGATTTGGAATATTAATAGCGTGATTTAAGCTTCGGTATGTTTCGCTTGCAGCGCGACGACGACGACGCCACACTGTGTTGTAGCACCCTTATTATACATTAATGTACATAAAATTTACTTAAACGCAAAAAAGGCTTAAAATATCAAAAAAAAACTATTTATTTAAAAATACTTAATTATCAGTTTCATTTCTTCTTGTTTTTTTGTGATTACTTTAATTTAATTCATTCGTTTGTCTCCCTTTGCTATAAACTCGATATTACACGTTACTTTACTCTAACAACAAACAAATTGAGATTTTGGCTGGGGAGTGCTGAAATATCATTAATCAGAACCTTTTGAGTAGCGCAAATGTCACCCCTGAGGACTAAGATGGAATGCTCTGATTGTAGTAAAAAGGATCTCCGAACTCTACATCACCATACGAAACACAGCAGCATTACGCTGCTATTTTACTTTATACATATATATATATATATATATATATATATATATATATATATATATATATATATATATATATATATATATATATATATAATATAAACATGGGGCATGCCATCTTAGTCCTCTTGGACTGCAGTAGCCACTTACCGTCATGGCGACTGTAAGTCCGTTTGTCATTTTATTTTATAAAATATCTTATATATGTAACAAGACCCAAACCTCTAGGAGCTCAAGCTTGTTACAAATTCTCTACGTGATCAAATTATTAAAGCTTTTATCTACTTAGAATATATTATTAGAATACAGGCTTAATCTCGTTTGGAGATGAAGGGATATTACGCAGAGTGGCAATTTCTGAACATATTTGCATAAAATTATTCTCTAGTATGCAGCTTGAATTTAAGGAAGTATTTGTAACATGTTTATTTTATAAATTAAGCGGTAAATAGCAATAGACGCATTTTCGGTAATTAGCGGCGTCACAAAAGGCCAACCCACTGGGGAAGGAATAATACAATACGACACGCACGGAATACCAGCGCTTAACAATACTGCTGTTTCAATTGGTGACAGAAATTGCAGAAGGGCAAGCTCTTAATCAAGAACAATTATTTTTTGTCAATGTTATTATAAGCAAATTCTTATAATATCATTGTTTGTAGGCTGTACAAATATTTGTTGCGAGCGGGATTGGAACCCACTGCTCTCAGCGCCACTATCATACATATCCCCGACCGTAATCGTTTTGTGCCTTATTTTTTTATTTTACTTAATTGTTTTGCTTATTTACACCTTCCTTATTGACCATTCGTTGTAAACAACATTTCTTTGCGCAAAAAGTTGTTTGAAAGAATTTGCTTCCAGAGCAATGAACCACTTATTGTACCTTCTATATAATTTATTGTATTTCATTTTGTTTTCGTTTTAATGTGTATGAGTAAGAGTGAGATAATAAAGAATATATTGATTGATTGATTGGAACTTTATTGACCTGCTGCAGTGCATTATGTGGAAGCGGTACGAATGTATTCACTCGACCGGGGAACAAAAACGCTCACACTACTATATTTCACTGAGAGTTTATCTCACTAAGCAGTTATGCAGAACCAGCAACAAAATAAACGGAACTTTTTCAAATTAACATTTAGCTATTTAAAAAAGTTCAGTTAAGCGCGATAGTGTAATGCTGCAGCTATATTATGGTTGCAGCACGAATGGGTCGGCTTGCACGAGGAAGAACCACCCTCTTAAGGAACTAGCAGTTGGATGCCGCTGTGTTTCGCGTGCTGAGTTTAACGCATCGAAGAAACAAGGCATTTAACTTTAGTGTTCAGAGGTGATAAGTCCTCCGAATTTTGATTCTTAATCGAAAAATAGATGTCTATAAGCCTCAGCATCTACTTACCATCAAATGGACTGTGTGCTCGTTTGTCACCCTTATAATTTAAAAAAAGGAAATTAATAATCGTTTTAGAAACAACATAGCAGCGAATACAACACAAAGGGGATTACCCACTCTTCATAGACACTTCGGACATGGGTGCCACATATAAAAGCATATAGATATGATAATATTATGCAATTAAGACAATGAAATGGGTAAGAAATGCTTTAAAAAAAGTCGGGGTTTTGAAGATATATAAGTTTTTACTTTCACAAATGCAGTTTTTTAACAACTATTTTTATCGATTTTATCGCGTTTTATTTCATTGATTTTTAAATCCAGACGTTTCGGGTGCTTTCCAACACCCATGGTTACGGCGGACTGAGGTGACTGACGTCCCAATGTCAGTGTTAACCCGGAGTACCTTCAGATTTTTAAGCTATTGCATAGCTTCTATCGCGGGCCTTGAGCGCGGGGACCGAATCTAGAAATTCCGTAACGAAAAAAAAACCTCACGCTCCCCACTCCGACGGCCACGGAGGTGTGGCTTTGAAAGCCGTGCATCGTCTAACGTCGTTTTAGTTCGGCAGACTTCGTCACTCGGCAGATTCGGCACGGTGTTTGTGTGCGTGCGACTAGACGTATGCGTGTACACTAGCTGCTAACTGAATGATACAAATTCCTGAATAACCTCCATGTATTGTAAGATATTAAAAATATTTTAAACAATATTAACTTCTCATTTATTCAATAAGAGAAAAAAAATTGTTTTCTTATCGGTCACCACTGCATAAATAAAATAAATAAATAATTATAATTGCATAAGTTGATAAAAAATGCTATGCAATAGCTTTACCGCGGCAGTCACCGAGTGCCACACGATTTTTAATTTTTATTTATGGTCCGATCTACAGAATGAACTTACTGTGTCTTGAAGTCTTGCAATAGTATGCTTGGATTTAATTTTAATTTCATTAATTACAGGGTCTTAAGCAGGTGGTAGTACCAAGCCTCCTTCTCTATTGAAATTTTTTTTTATTTCAATAGTCTCAGGTATCGGTACTTGATAGGAATTGATGAACCTTTTAGAAGATTTGTGGTCTATCAAATCTTTTTATACGTCTATCTGGTTGGGGCCGTCCAGGATATGATCACAAACTGCAAACTTCCCCTGAACCTTTATGCTTCATGTCAGCTCGCTTCAAGATGTAGCCAATCTTGTCTATGACACCCCTGACAAATGCTAGTACTGCACATGATTGACTGTGGCCGGCTTCACTCGGTCACTGTGACGTAAGCGCGGGTCTGAAGCTTGTTGACGTGCAGAACCTGCTTGACGTGTTGAAGCTCGATGGCTCGATGTTTGCTGCCACAGATCCCTTGTGCTCTCTGTAACAAAGATTTGCTCACGGTAACTAACTGTGAAGGATAATGGCGAAATTCATTGTTTTCTATACACAGTGTGACCTATGGTGTTGTTAGAATTTTGGATGACTAACGCATCTAGGAAAGCTAAGGAATTATTTGCTTCTAATTTACACATCAATACATTATTCAAAAACTGAGCAGGAAGCAAAATATTAGTCTGATACCATGCCCAACCCAAATACCATATTACTGTCATAACATGGGCACAGCATCCAACAGTTCAACGGCCGACAGTACTTTTTAATTGCACTTCTACCAGAACCATTGCCACTAATTAAAATATATATAAAATACACTTTACGACTAATGGTGATGACTTGCAATTCTAGCCCTAAGTAAAGATCAGCTAGGGCTTAAGTTTATTCCTTCCATAATGCTGCTCCTCTGGTTATTACAGAGTTCTATCCGATAGCAACCATTAAATCTTATATGCTCACCATAATAGTAGCGAGTTTTCTTTAATTGGTATGTGACACAAGCAATTAATATTAAGTCGCTGTAAGTTAAAACAGGAAATTCCCTAACATTTTAAAGTCTACATTTATATTTCTAAAGTCTGCCTGCCCTAGCTCTATTTAGATTGCTTTCCCTAGCATACTCAGACAAATCATTATTTGTCTCCATATTTTGGTGAACTATTTCAAGTATTTGAGCCGCATCATCCCTGTCCCTTATTTTTGTGTGGAATTTATTAATTATAGCAGCAGCCGCAGCAGTCTACCATCAAATGTGTAGAAGCCCTGTTATAGTATTTTTGATGAAATATTTTAAATTCAGTTTTAAAAATGCCATTCACCACCTCTACTACTCATATCGACACATAGTCACGGCTCTGGATTTATTAGCATATCTTGTCATTAACTGAGATTCACCATCTGCTGGAGATATTGCTGCGGCCCTTAGACATCCACATCTATCCTCTATTACAAATCAAAATGCAGATGCGTTGTCACCCGTGAGGACTAAGATCATTTTCTCGTTTCCAGTAAAAAGGGTCTCCGGTTCTCTACACTCACCATACAAAACACAGCAGCATTAAGCTACTATTTCATGCTGGTATTCTGTGAGAGCGTGGTCCTTCCCCGGTCAAGCCGACTTAACTATACTTACTTCTACAACTATACTTCTAATATAACTGCGGCATTTCTCTACCACGTATAACACACGTACATAGTAATAGTAATCATAAAATAGACATACTCGCAATGCTGATGGAACATTGAGTCCATTGGAATTGTTACAACCAGGTAAAAAACATTGATTTGGTGTTAGTGGCGCTTTTAAATTATTAGTTAGCAGTACACTGTGTGATGTATGATCTAATCTTTGTTGTTCTGGGTGCAATACATTACTCACTTCAGGTTGCAACGAGGATGGCCTAGATGATTCAGATGGTTCCCGTTCTGCAGTTGAATGTGATGCTGTTCTATCAGTTCATTGCCAGCAATTATGATACACACGGCATGACAACGGCAACTGAAATAATGTAAAATACAAAAAATGAAGTCAAAGTGAAAAAAAAAATAGATTTTATTATTTTAAACTCAAATATAAATAAAATTTTTGTCAAGTTAAATGTTACTGCAAAAGGATGGACTTAATGCCCTATATTATTTAATAATTAAGACCTGACAGACTACTAGCAGTCCAAAAACAATGAAAAATTAACTGTCGCTTTTCTTGGTAGTTGATAAAAATGGTCAATCTCATAAATAAGCTAGTATGTTTGTCAGATATAGCTTGTGCAGATGTGAAAAAATAAAACAAGTTCTTGAGTTGATATACAATCAGTGTAAAAACATGTATAATTATCAGATATGAGCATCACACTTAATAAATTGAAAAATGTTAAACACTTACCTCCAAAATTATATCCAATTGTTGAGATATCAACAATTGCATTTTCCAACAAAACAAAATAACACGATAACACGCGATTGAATTCTTGTGACGTAACAGTGACGGGGGCCTACCTGTCAGATTCGATGTTGCCACTTAACTGTCATAAAATCTATGAAACGATATCGATTTTTATTCGATTAATAATATCACAAAAAGAATAATCTTTGACGCGTTTTAAGTTCTGCACGCTTTTTAAAATATAATTTCCTTTATTTATTGAAATTCAATTTCAAACGTATTTTTAAGAACAGTTAACTTGTGTTGTACTGTTTTGTTATGCTTTAGAGAATTCATGGTAAATCAGCTAGAAATTAACTTCTTGAATTATCATAACATAATTCCATTTTAAATGTTATGTTAAGAACACATAAGAATAACAGTTAAATTGTGCAGTATCGTTTTGTTATACTCTAAAGAATTCTTGGTAAATCAGGTAGTAATTCGCTTGTTTAATTTTTTTATAGGATAGGGTGACAAACGAGCGCACAGTCCACCTGATGGTAAGTGGTTGCTGTGGCCCATAGACATCTACATCTATCCTCGATTACGAATCAAAATGCAGATGCGTTGTCACCCGTGAGGACTAATATGGAATGCCTAGTTTCCAGTAAAAAAGGGTCTCCGGTTCTCTACACTCACCATACGAAATACAGCAGCATCAAGCTACTATTTCACGCTGGTATTCTGTGAGAGCGTGGTCCTTCCCCGGTCGAGCCGACCCATTCGTGCTATAACTATACTACTAATATAACTGCAGCATGGCTCTACCACGTAAGTCATTATCATAACTATAAATGTGAAGGTTGTCATCGATTTCAACCGAGCCTATAACAACGGTTGTTTTTGTTTTTAACGGTTGACTACATCTTTTGATGACTTGAAATGGATAAAAACCCATTTTTTGCAAAAAGTTTTTTCTCTTTGGTAATGAATAAAGCACAGAAACCCGTATAATGTATAATAGTCCTTTTTTTTAGATACAAGTAGCACATTTTAAAGAACCGCAAAAAAAACTTTGTTATTAATACAAACACTATGAAAAACAAAATAATTTGTTGCTGGCAATAATGATAGTGGTATTTTTGACTCGATTTAAAATATATGCTTGTTACTACAGAACTCTTCATGGGTCTGCTAGTCCGACTCGCACTGAATCAGTTTTTTTCAACTTTTTAGTTTTATTTTAATAAATAGTTTTTTCGTTTAAGCGGAGCTCTTTTACTTTAGATGTATTACCTCTTTATCTATAATAATCAATCTGAGTAAGTAAAGTGTGCAAATACGATTATTAAATTGTAAAAATAATAATTGAATTTGAACATCTTAGGTAGGTATTTATTTATTTATATATTTGGACAAAACATGGACAGATAAGGATGGTTCAATTCTTAAAGCACAACATGTTTGCTATGTGATTGTGATAGCATGCAAATTTACATAAATAGCACATATACAAATGAAATTTTCTAATCATAATACAAAACAATTTGACTAAAACATATAAAATCATAAATAAACAAAGATTATCAATTCATTAAAAAAAATATATATCATTTACATTTAACAAATAGGTCTCTGATGTCATAAATTGATTTTCATTGAGATAAGTCAATAATTTTTTTAATATATTATTATTATTCGATTTGATTTCATTTTGTATTTTATTATAGATTCGAATACACATGGTTAAACAGCTTTTACTATATTTGATCGCGGTACATCATCTAATACAAGTCTATTTGCATTTCTTTTTAATCTTATATTCATATCACATGCCTTTGTAAACAGATTATTATGTTTATGTACGAAATTACAAACTTCGTAGATATACAGATATGGTAGTGGCAACAAACCTAGGCTTCCTAAATATTGGTTTGCAGGATTTATCCGGTGCGATTCCAGCAATAGCTCTAATGCATTTCTTTTGTGCAGTAAATAATCTCTGTTTATCTGTACCATTGCCCCCCCCCCCCGCCATATTACAACACCATTACGTAGTAAAGATTCTATGTAAGCGTGATACGTTAGAACAGCAGTTTTTTTGTCTGTAATATTTTTTACTCTATTAAGTGCATAAACAAATTAGTTAATTCTACTGCATAGTTGATGTATGTGACTTCTCCAGCTTAAATCTTGATCGATTATTACTCCTAGGAATTTAGTTTGTGTTACTTCGTTTAATTTATCGATATTAAGATTAAAATTGTATTTTGTGTGTTTTGATTTATTAAATTGAATATAAGTTGATTGATTAAGATTAATTTTTAAATTGTTTTTGTCTAGCCATTTAATAATTGTATCAATTGTGTTGTTAATGTCGATTTCATGATTACTTATTAGTGCTTACAATTATTGAAATATCGTCCGCGAATAAAATACATTTACGACTGGTGATTAGAGTTATATCATTTAAATAAAGAAGAAACAACATTGGACCCAGCACGCTTCCTTGAGGAATGCCATGTGTGTTCTCTTTATAAGAAGATGAGAAGGACAGCATTTCCTCTCCTACAATCTTTTTTATAACGACACATTGTCTACGGTTGGCTAAATAGGAAGATATCCATTTTAGTGGAAGTCTTCTGACACCGACCATTTCCAGTTTTCGTAATAGTATGCTGTGCGCAACGAGATCGAAGGCTTTCGATAAATCAAGAAATAATGCTGTGGTTAAAAAAATTGTTATTTATATTTGTTAAAATTGAACTAATGAGTTTAAATGTGGCTAATGTTGTAGATTTTTTTTCTGAAAGCCATATTGGTCATTCTTTATTAAATTGAATTTCTTGCAAAAATCTAGTAATCTTTTGTACATAAATTTTTCTAGTATTTTTGACAATATTGGTATTAATGTAATTGGACGATATATAATATCATTTCTCTTACCCTTTTTAAATAATGGCTTTACAATCGACAATTTTAATGTTTCTGGAAAAGTACCACATGAAAATGACAGGTTAATTAAATATGTTAAAATAGAGACTAATTCATTTACAAACTTCTTAATTATTTTCGTATTAATACCGTCATATCCTTCCGAGTTAGTGTTATTAAGAGATAGGATTTCTTTTTTAACCTCTTCTTCTGTCATGGGCTTAACAAACATTGAGTTAGGTAGTGATTTTTCAATACTAGTATAGCTGTTTGGTTTATTCATTATTGTCAAATTATTAGGGAAATCAGTAAAATAATTATTGAAAATCGAACCTATGTCAGTAGGATTTTTAATCAGTTCATTATTTATTTTTAAATCCGTAACGCCATGGTCGAAGTTTGAATTTGAGATTGCATTTTTTATCACAGACCATGTAGCTTTACATTTATTTTCGCTTTTGTGTATGAATTTCATAGTAGAATTTCTTTTCGATCTTTGAATACATTTTTTCAAAATCTTTGAATATGTGATGTAACTTTTCTTATTTAATTCTGATTTATTCCTGTAGTATCTTTTAGTTTTACAACTTCTTTTTAAACCTCGACTTATCCAATTGTTTGAAGTATTATTATTATTTTTCATTATTCTAATAAGTGGAAAACATAAATTATAAATTTAACATAGAAATTCATGAAATGTATTAAACGCGTTATTTATATCAGTCTGTAAGTATATATCAGACCAAGATATATTCATAAGACATTCCCTAAATTTCCGTATGTTCTCAGAGCAATAGTCTTTTTTGTAAATAAAATATGCCGTGGTTTTTAAGGTTTTTTTTTATGGGGATTTCCAGTAGTTGCGTTGTTTCATGGTCAGACAGGTATAGAGGTAGAATGGTAGCCGTTGCGTCTGTGATGTTGCTTAAAATATGGTCTATACAAGAGTTTTTCCGGGTCGGTACCTTGATGTGAATGCTTAGATTGTAGTTGTGACATAGATCTTGAAAAAAATAGTAATATTTCCTTGTTTTAAGGTATTGATATTAAAGTCACCAGTTACAACTAGCTTAATGTTTGGCTTATGACTGCTAAGTAAGTCATATAAAAGTTTGTCCAGCTTATCTACGAAAATAGTAGGGTTTGACGAGGGAGTTCTATAAATACATATTATAATCAATCTGTGTACAGGAATTTCAATTCCACAAGCTTCAAATGTATTTGGTGTTGCATAATATTGTGATTTATTAATTTCATTTGTATATTATATTGCGCTGTACCAAAATACAAGTTCCGTTCTGTGTACAGGAATTTCAATTCCACAAGCTTCAAATGTATTTGGTGTTGCATAATATTGTGATTTATTAATTAAATTTGTATATTATATTGCGCTGTACCAAAATACAAGTTCCGCCTCTTTGTTTCTCTCTACAAAATGCAGTTGCTAATTCGTAACCTTTTATTTGTAAGTATTTATCGTAACCATCTCGCAAAAACGTTTCAGAGAAACATAGTATATCGGGTTCGTTCTCGGCCTCACGTAACTCATGAAATGTTAATTCTAATAGTTCTTGTTTTGATAAAATACTAGCAATGTTTTGGTGCATCATTTTGAGAGAAATAGATGGCTTTTGCTTTTTGTTCCCGAAAAAACTGATTTCCATCTATTATGGGGAAGTAATAGGATATGGTACCTTTTTTCGAATCGAAAGTGGATTTTATGGCTTTAGTTTCACTGATAGAAGCACTTTGTAACTGCATTTTTGCGAAGTAATAGGGGATTGTGCCTTTCAGGTGTTTTATATTAAATTTAGTTGCTTCCTGAGGCTGTAGTTTATTGCGAATTATTATCTTTTGAAGTTCCTTAATATTTAAATATTTATTATCGTAATCAATACAGTCGATGATATAATTGATTGATTTACACATTTTAAGCAAATTGCTATTAATACATTCTACAAAATGACAGTTTTTATAAGCATTACAAGTAATTTTCAACGCATTATTCAATTCATGAACATTCAAATACATATTTTTAATGGGTTAATAACTATCACAGAATTGTTACTAAATTTATTGAGCAAACTACGCAATTGAGATGTTAATATATTAATATCATAATCATTTTCACCGACACATATTACAATTTTTTCATTTGATGTTAATTCTAAGTTATGACATTTTTTTAAAACATCTGCAGTTAGAGCATACGGTTTCGTTTGCGAGGTAACCAAATATTTTTCGTATGTTGTACGCTCTCGTGACCGTATCAATGCAGCGGCTAAACCAACACATTGTTGAGTTCCAAAAATAAATATCCTGTTATCACAAGCTTGCTTTTCGGTATCCTTGGAATACATTTTATCATTAAAATTAGGTGTTGTTAAGGCCTTAGATCTTGTTGAGGTAAGCTTTCCTTCCCAGGCCTGGGTTTGTTTCATGAGTTTCATTATTTCTGTCTGGGATTCTTTTAATTGCTGCTGTAATTCTGCAATTCTCTGATGTAAAGTCGTGATAGTATTACTGTAGTCAAGTTTAATTTTAATTTTATCCGAAGTAGATAATCGGGTAGGTGTAAGTGAACTTTGCATGGTATATCTACTTTCCTTTTTAGAGCTGCGATTTATTCGACTATCATGTAACGGGGACTGGCATAATGTTTTTAGCATACTATTTTCTTTATTTAACTTAGTAATTTGTTTGCGTAGGTCACTATTTTCCATTAATGTATTATCCAATTCATTTTGTGAACTAATGAGTTCTTTCCGAAGTTGTTCTATAGTTTCCTTCATTTCTTGTACTGAGATAGAATCTGTTATTGTATAATCCACACTCCTTGTTAGTAACTGATCCGGTGTCAGTGGAAATTCATCTGATGTCTGCGTTTCTGTAAGTATGTGAGAGTCGTGTATTTGGGAATATGGAATATTTAGTTTTATTTATTTAGAAAATATTAATTATTGTAATAATATAATTTTTATCACACAACTAATGCCCTCATTAGCAATGTAATGGTGAAAGAATTTTCAAAATCGGTCTAGTAATTTTTGAGATTAGCCACAAAACGTATTCATTAAAAGTAGCGCCCTCTATAATAAAATTCATCCTATATTAGATATATAAAATTATACATAACAATCTAGTGGTGAAAGAATCCTCAAAGTTGGTCAAGTATTTTACTTTGATAGTAGCGCCCTCTATAATAAAATGCATCCTACGTTTTTAAGCACCATAACAAAAAACAATTCAACATAGCCTAACCCGCACACACAGTCAAAAATAAAAAAATAAAAATATAACCATCTTTTTTCGTCTGTAGTCGGATAAACAACTGGTTGATAACGGTTGCGTATCGGCTGCTTTGGATAAATATCCATTGTCAACGGTCCTTTTAAATATATATCGTAACATCATAATAATTATCGAAAAATTATATTAGCATTGTAATAATGACACCATAAGTAATCGATCAAAAAGGGGAATCGATATTTTAATGAGATTTGTGATTGGCAACACTTTTATTTTATTCACAAACTAATGAATTAATGATTTACCTAATTTTATTCTTATCTTTTCGGTACTTTTAATGTGTGCAAAAATATTCCCATCTTTTTTCGGATAAATGAATACCGCGATTAATAACCATAAATAAAGATATGTTTTTTTTTTAACAAATGCACATTGTTGGGCGTTCCATGGCCGAAAATGGGCATCCCGCTTTAACATGCAATTTCTTAAGGGGAAATATAACCTCAAATGGCTTAGCAAGATCCTCCGTTATGCCGAAAGTATTGCAGCATTAATTTTGAAATAAATATATGGTAAAGTTGAGGATTAATGTTAAGGTTTATGTTAGACGAAAACACGATTCCGTAAAATTTTCTCGATAGAAAAAAAATCCAAAATTACCTCCAAACTGAACAATAAACCGCTGTTATTCATAAAATACTTTAAATAAGATCATGAAACTTTGCATACTAACTGAACTAACCATAAAGCAGTGCTTATGTTATTTACTTTTTTAAAATATCATTATTTTCACTTTAAAAAAGAAATTAATGATATTTTAAAAAATGAAAATAATGATATTAAAAAAAAAGTAAATAACATAAGCACTGCTTTATGGTTAGTTCAGTTAGTATGCAAAGTTTCATGATCTTATTTAAAGTATTTTATGAATAACAGCGGTTTATTGTTCAGTTTGGAGGTAACTTTGGATTTTTATTCTATCGAGAAAATTTTACGGAATCGTGTTTTCGTCTAACATAAACCTTAACATTAATCCTCAACTTTACCATATATTTATTTCAAAATTAATGCTGCAATACTTTCGGCATAACGGAGTATCTTGCTAAGCCATTTGAGGTTATATTTCCCCCTTAAAGTCATAAAATTTAAATGTCGAATATAAACTATATTAATAAAATTCTTATTACTAATTTCTTATGTCTTAAACAATACAACAGTTTAATTCATGAATTAAAATTTTAGGCATAATTAAAATGACTTTAGTTTTCTTATACAATTCTATTATTATTTGGTTATTTTATCAATTAAATTAAATACACTTAACATTTTTATTACCTTATTGTTCTATAATACCTGTCTAGAACATTTATTACATGCATTTTCACACTTTTTATCATAACAGATTTCACTTTAAGCAATAAATTCAATATTTTGAATATTAATTTTTAACAATGCGACTATCGAGATCCTACGAGTATAAGAGGCTCTTGCCATCCACTTTTAATATTTATACCTATCCTTGTCTGATATATTCACCATTTCACTCTGTAATTTAACTGTTTTTATCTAACTTATTGTTAACATATGAATTATCACTTATCAAAACACATATCTTTAAATTAAGTAAACTTTATGCAAAAATGCTTAAAACGACATTGATGTTTTAATTCCACAGAAATATTAAAAACAGTTTAATTCGTATTACATTGCCGATTGTTATGTAATGCATGGCTCTAAGTTAATTCAAATATCTTAATCTCTCAGAAATTAGCATCTTATAAAATTATTATAAATTTAAAATTTATCTTAAGAATCAATAAATGATTAAAAAGAAATTATCTCGCATCGCCAACAATAATATTATACAATTAAATAGGGAAACATAATAGCGATGACCTCATTCGTAAAGTTTATTACGAACTATTTATTAATAAAATTAAAAAATAGATCTGAAGTCATTGACATAATTTTTATTTTATAAATATTTCATATATTTGATAAATAGCTCAAGCATATTTTTTAAAACTTTGTTGTAACAATGTATACATTTTACCATGAAAGAATAACTGACTCTGTGGAATAGAGTTCTGGTATTATAATTGTATAAAATGTGCAGCCTGTGGTGACATTATGCTGCTGCCGCTATATTACATTCTTATGGTAATGTAATCGCATTAAGTAAAAGCTACTTTAAGACAAAAATATTCCAAAGGGATTTCTCGGATGAACGGATAGTTTAAGTAGTTGGAACACCACAATGTTTTTATTTTAAGCAACCAACATTGAAGGTGTTCTTTATTTTCATAAAATTTATCATGAAATAGAATTACAAAAAGAGTTTTAAAACATTCGGTGGTTAATTTTTGTTTATTGATATGTATTTTTATTAAACTAAAGTGACAAAGGAACTAACAATCAACTTAATGGTATATAACTACTGCAGTACATTGACACCAGCAGTCAACTGGAAACAAATTAGGCTACTGTTGAGTCATCACCTCTGAGTACAAAGATAAAATATCTCAAAGCCTGATACTGACTCTTTATGTTCTTCAGACTAGAAAAAAGAAGTGCTGCTGTTTGGTGACTACGGTTTGGTACGAAAGTGGCACCGACCCAGGACTCCTAGGCAGAGAAAGAGTCCTACCATATACCACCCAGTATAGAGTCTCTTATTTTAAATACGACCTTCCTATATGACATGCACTACTACAAAAATATTTCTTAAGTGTAATGCAACAACAAGAATGTCCTTCAGACTGAATTTCGGTAACGACGGCCAGTCTCAACAAACACTAGCCATCATCTGCACAGTACAGGATTTTAGTGCCCAAGCGTCACTGTCAAGCACAAGGGCGCTCTTTATTTCCTCTATTCCATAGTCAGATGGGACGGTAAACTGACACGACTGAAGTAGAGGACCAAAGGCATTACTTGCTTACCGAGGCACGGAGGTGAAACTCTAAAACTCATTTCCGATCGGCTCAACTCACTGGCACTGCGAAGAGATATTGCAACTCTTTGCGTATTTTATTTAATCTACCAAGGGGGAGTGTTCTGAGGAATTATTCTGACTAATTCCATCCGCACAGCTTCACCATCTCACATCGCAACAAAACTCACGATACCATCTGCACCAACTGGATGATTGGCGGGCCACCACCGTGCGATTTAAAAAAGTTTTCTTCCTCGCACAACTTGCTTGTGGAATCGACTACCACCTAAGATTTTTCCGGACCGATACGACTAAGGGGCCTTCATGAAAAGCGCCTACTCCTTTTTAAAAATTTGCAATTCTTCTGGTGTTGCAGGTATTCATGGGTGCTGGTAATCACTAACTATTAGGTGAGCCGTATGCTCATTTTCCCCCTCTCCTATAAAAATAATAATAAAATAAGCCGTGTACGTTTGGTGTAAGAGAATTCACTGCCCATTTTCTAAGCCCATATCTTCCCGTGGGTAGAGTAAAAGGAGACAGAGGAAATAAAAGAGAATATGGCAGCGGCTTATGCATGCCCAAACGTAGCAACTTTAGCAAATACCCAAACTATGTTGCATTTTATGCTTAACCTATGTTTATCAGTGGAATTTTGACAGATTGTAATATATGAATAAAAACTGAACTACTTATTTAATAAATCGACGACAAAATAGGATTTAACGTAAATGATTATTGCGATGAACTCTCTAAAACTAATTGCTGTGGTGGGCTGTTGGCGAACCCTAGTTTAATATTAAATGACGTAGTCACTAATTAAACGCAAATACTAATCATGTGTTTGTGGTTAATAAGAGGCATAACGGTTTGGGGGCGGTGTAATGATATCCGCTATCCCATATAGTCCCATAGCCCACAAGTATCGTGAGAGGCGACAGAAGGTAACTGCAACAGGAAATGGGCAGCAGCATCTTTCCTTAATTATTATATAATATGTAATTAGCAATAAGTTGGGCGCAATAAACCAGTGGTGAAGCTTACACGTATCCTCATTCGTTCTCCCCGCAACTCGCACACTTCGTATTATACATATGTTATATTTCGAATTCTTATTAAGAACACATTTGCACTAATACATTATCAATTACAACGTTGTTAACACTAACACGAGCCTGTCGTGTGGACGAAAACATTAATTAACTTGCGGCTCTCCCCACAACACGAAATAATGTTCTGTGAAAGAATAGGTGATCTCTGTTATTGTGTAAATGGTCTACGTAATAGAGCCACACTGCAGCTTACCTTATAAATGAGGCCTTCATTCTTAATCCTCAAGGATGATAACGCATCTGCATTTTGAGTCATAACTGAAGATGATGATAGTTAATTTAACATCTATTAAAATCAGTTTCCGATTTAATACCATGCTAGATTAAGCTTTATCAAAACCACTGCGGGAACTCTATTGAATTCTGTTACAGATAAAAACAGTGTTCATAAAAGTTGAACGTGTTTGGTTTGATAAATTGAGTGCGGTATAAACTTATGCGTTCTTTAAAATTTAAACTATTATAAATACTTAAGTTTACTTTGTTAAGTTATTATATAATAATGAACGTTATTATAAACATTTTCACGTAGCAGATTCATATATTTATTTATTTAGTCTTTATTTTTATCACATTAATAATAAGTGTAACAAAGGACGGACTGAATGCCTATCGGCAAAACATCCATACTGAAGCTATAGCGAACGTGACGACGGAGCTATGGCTCTACGTGCTTCTCAAGTTACGGGCGTGAAACACTGCCAGCTTCCTAACTCCTGGCTGCTACTAAGAATTTTTCGATCGTATAACCCAATGGGGGGCGGAACCGAAGGGGGCAGCAGCTGGCCGACTTTATGGAGAAAGAGGGACTCTTTATGATGAACTCTTTCTTCCAGAAGCGGCCCCAGAGAAATTGGACCTGGTCGAGCCCCGAAAAATGAGATTGACTTCATTATGACGACCAGACGCCAACTATTCAGTGATGTCTCAGTGATCGCAAGGGTGAAAACTGGCAGCGATCACCGAATGGTTAGAGGCACACTGAACCTAAACATTAAGTTGGAGAGGTCTAGTCTAATGAAGTCAACGCTCCGTCCCCCTCGTGCTCTAATCCAGAATCCCGAAAACTTTCAGCTCGAGTTACGTAACCGCTTTCAGTGCCTACAAGATTGCAATGCATTGGACGATATGAATGACAAGCTCGTGGAAACTGTCCATGCGGTCGGAGCTAAGTTCTGCAAGACCCGCCGCAGAAGAACACAAAAACCCTCCGATCACACTCTTAATCTCATGGCTGTTAGACGGGAGATGAAGCTGCAATCGTCAAAAGATTTGACAGCATACAGGCAACTGAACAGACAGATCTCCAAATGCATGCAGCGAGACTTACGCAACTTTAATACTGCTCGTATTAAAGAATCGATCGAGCGGAACCAGGCCTCCAAAGTCTTTGCCAGAGATCTGTCTGCCAGTAAGAGCCAACTGTCAAATCTGAAGACTTAGTGTGGCAGCATCGTTTCCGGGACACCTGAGATTTTGAGTGAGATCGAGAGGTTCTATGGGCAGCTATACACATCATCGTTGGAACCACACGCAAGTGTGAGTAACGATCCAAGAGCAAGTCTTATCCGACACTATTCCGACGATATCCCGAACGTCAGTCTAAGCGAGATTAGAATGGCTCTCCAGCACCTTAAAAACGGCAGGGCCCCAGGGGAGGATGGAATTACAGCGAAGCTTCTGAAAGCGGGTGGAACAACGGTACTTGAAGTCCTTCAGAAGCTCTTCAATTCCGTCTTCCATGGTGGCACTACTTCAGAGGCGTGGAGCAGAAGTGCGGTGGTCTTGTTCTTTAAGAAAGGCGACAACGCTCTTTTGAAGAAATAAAGACCGATTTCCCTTCTGAGCCGCGTCTACGTGCTGTTTTCGAGAGTCATTACGAATCGTCTCGCACACAGACTCGACGACTTCCAGCCTCCCGAACAAGCCGGTTTCCGAAAAGGCTTCAGTACCATAGACCACATACATACCCTGCTAAAGATTGTACAGAAAACTGAAGAGTACAATCTGACACTTTGCCTGGTATATGTGGACTACGAGAAAGCCTTTGATTCCGTCGAAATTTAGAGCAGTGCTACAGTCCCTTCAGCGGTGCCAAGTTGACTGTCGGTATATCGAAGTGCTGAAGTGTTTGTACAGTAGGGCTACGATGGCTATCCGAGTAAAGAATCAGAGCTCAATCGATAGAATCAGAACCTATCCAACTGCGGAGAGGTGTAAGACAGGGTGCCGTTATATCCCCGAAACTTCATCGCTGCATTGGAAGACGTTTTCAAGCTACTGGAATGGAAAGGATGCGGTATTAACATCAATGGCGAGTACATCACTCACCTTCGATTTGCCGACGATATAGTCCTTATGGCAGAGTCATTGGAGGACTTAAGCACTATGCTCAATTACCTCAATAGTGCCTCGCAACGGATAGTTCTTAAGATGAACATGGACATAACAAATATCGTGTTTAATGTCCATGTCACACCTATGCCGGTAATAGTTGGGAGTACTATGCTCGAAGTTGTTGACGAGTACGTTTACCTGGGACAAATAGTCCGACTAGGTAAGTCCAACTTCGACCGAGAGGTCAATCGACGGATTCAACTCGGCTGGGCAGCGTTCGGGAAATTACGACATATCTTCTCGTCAGGTATACCTCAATCTCTAAAAACTAGATTGTACAACCAGTGCGTGTTGCCAGTGATGACTTACGGATATGAGACGTGGTCCTTCACTGCTGGCCGTATGAGGATGCTCAAGGTCGGTCAGCGAGCTATGAAGAGGGCTATGCTCGGAGTTTTTTGAGAAATATTTTACTGATATTCCGATCTTAACCACTAAGTCACTGAATTCTTCTCCTACCGTCGCCGAATCATTACTTAAACAAAATGTAAATGTGTGTACAAAGAATTTTACATTTCATAAAGTTTCATCAAAAGATATTGTAAAATATTTTAAGACTATTGATATTAAGAGAACCGCCGATCTGTGGGGGATTTCTGTTGAAGTTATTGCGTCTATAATAGATACAATCGCACCTCAACTATCTATTATTTTTAATAGTAGTATCAAATCTGGTGTGTTTCCTGATTTAATGAAGCATAGTAAAGTAATACCTTTATTTAAATCTGGTAGTACATTGGACCCCGCTAATTTTAGACCTATTTCTGTACTGCCAACACTTAGTAAAATTTTTGAAAAAATTATTCTTGATCAATTGTTAATTTTTTTAATGTAAATAAATTACTTCATAAAAATCAATTTGGTTTCACAAGGGGTCGCTCGACAACTGATGCTGGTGTTGAGCTGATTAAATATATATTTAATGCATGGGAGAATTCACAGGATGCTTTGGGTTTGTTCTGTGACCTATCCAAGGCCTTTGATTGTGTTCACCATGAAACATTAATCAGGAAACTTCAACACTACGGTGTAAGAAATGATGCTCTTAAATTAATTATTTCATATTTAAGTGACAGAACACAAAAAGTTGTTATTAATAGTATGAGTTCTTCTGGGTCGATTGTACAAATGGGCGTGCCTCAGGGCTCAATTCTTGGCCCCTTTCTGTTTCTTGTATATATTAATGACTTACCTTACATAGTAGGGGATAACCATGATATAGTATTATTTGCTGATGATACTTCATTAATTTTCAAATTAATGACGAAGTAAATAATGCTATAGCTAAGTTATTCAATTGGTTTAATGTTAATAATTTGCATTTGAATGGAACTAAAACTAAATGTATGAAATTCGTAACTCCTAATGTTAAACATGTCAATACTAATGTAATTTTAAATGGGGAGGAACTGAGTCTTGTTGATACCACCATTTTTCTTGGAATCACACTGGACGCAAAGCTTCAATGGCTCCCCCATATATCAAAACTAGCTAGCAGACTTAGTTCTGCAGCATATGCTGTAAAAAAGATTAGAACTCTTACCAGTGTTGAAACAGCTAGAATAGTTTACTTCAGTTATTTCCATAGCATTATGTCGTATGGTATTTTGCTATGGGGACACGCGACTGACACTGAAATTATATTTATTTTACAGAAGAGGGCCATTAGAGCAATATATAATTTAAAACCAAAAGAGTCACTGAGACAAAAATTTAAAGAAATTAATATATTAACTCTGGCCTCTCAATACATTTATGAAAATGTAATGTACGTACACAAAAATAAAAGTAGTTTTGCGAAAATAAGTGATATTCATTCTGTAAATACTAGGAACAGACACAAGCTGGTAGTACCAGTTACTCGACTCCACCGAGTCAGTAATTCATTCTTGGGGCGATGTATACGCTTTTACAACAAAATCCCAGAAAATATACAAAATTTGTCATACACAAAGTTCAAAAATGTTATTAAACTAAGTTTGTATAATAAGGGTTATTATAATATTAAGGAATTTATAGATGATAATAACCCCTGGGAAGGGTGATCGCTACCAAGCTATTTCTAATTTGTCTTGTGTTGTTGATTGTAAACATGATTGTAAGCTATTATTGGAAAAAAATAGTCCCGCTGGGTTTCTTGCTGGTTCTTCCCAGGACAGAGGTTTTTTTTTGCGAACCAGTGGTAAATTAAAAAAAGTGACCTTCAATAAGTATTTTTATAATCTACATTGAATAAAAAAGTTTCTATTTCTATTTCTATTTCTATTTCTCTGCGTGATAGACTCAGAAATGAGGATATCCGCAGTAAAACCAGAGTGACCGACATAGCCCACCGGATTAGTAAGCTGAAGTGGCAATGGGCCGGCCATATAGCTCGAAGAACTGATAACCGATGGGGAAGAAAGGTTCCCGAGTGGCAGCCCCGTACCGGTAGGCGTAGTGTAGAGCGACCCCCCACTAGATGGAGTGACAACCTGGTAAGATATGCAGGAAGTCAATGGATGCAGGTGACTCAGGACCGTGCTTTGTGGCATTACTTGGGGGAGGCCTATGTTCGGCAGTGGACTTGTGAAGGGCTGTAATGATGATGATGATGATAACCCAATGACTGATTTTGGCCCCATACGGGATCTGAACCCAGGACCTCATGATCATCCACCACATTTTCGACCACTAGACCAACGAGGCAGTCACGTAAGAAATTGCTTGACTGTAAACACTCAAGCAATTTCTTACCGTCGGACGCTATATTATTTTATAAAATTGTAATCTCTCGATAGCTTAAGTATAAACCTTAGTGGTTTTTTAAATGCTATCACTACAATTATGTGCTTGTTTATATGATAAATAATTATATAAAAAAAAACAGAAGCTGAAGGCGATCACTATAATTGCTTCTATATGGTTACGTTAAACGTTTCTTCTCCTATTATACTAACCTTAAAGGAAATTAGTCTTCAAACTAAAATGGCTCTACCTCCAAGATATTATGCTATTCAATAATAAAGTATCATACGAATCAGTTCACAATCGAAGAAGATCTCGCGTAACATACGTACAAAAAACTTAAGTCCAATTACGAAGCTCTCCTTTTTTTGAAATCGGTTAGAGAAAATATTCTATTATCACTTCATCAAAAGCTCTTTCCTTCATAATCTTATTGAAGTTGCTTTAGTTTTTGTTAGCGTACGTGAGGGTAATATGGTCATACTGTTAATATAGTCACTTTCTTATAACTATACTTATACTATATTTCTTTTAACTTATAGCTATGTTTCTTTTAGAGCTTGGGCTGACGCAACATTTTCTTTTACCATAAAAACTCCTTTGTATCAACTTAGCTAATTTCGTGCGCAAATTGCTGTGAAGTTAATAAATAAAGTTGTACGAAGAACATTCATTATTTTATTCGTTCCTTTATTTCGGTAGTCTTTTTGTAAGCTTTTGTACTCAAATGTAACACTGTGGCTCAGGGGGCACGAACGTGTTTTTTCATTCATAGTCGTGCTACTCATTTTACAATTTGTAATTGACCGTTTTTGCTGCTTTCAAAAAAAGGAGTCGGTTACAATTCGACAGTATTTTTAAGTATATAACGCAATATATTAATAAATAAATATGAAATTTCACAACCGTAGTATGTTAAATTCCAATATTAGATGAATGAACGATAGAGGTGATTGGAGAACTCTAAAATTCTCAAGACGCCCATGTAACATCTCAGGGAGGAAGGAGTGCCTATAAACCAGCGCAACATGGGATCTTATTTTCATGTAAGCAAAAGCTGAGTCACCTCCGTTTGCCTAAATTTAATTAAGGTTACGTACGTAGTTTATATGTAAATATGTTTTTTTAAATGTGGCAATAAATTGATATTTATTTATTTATTTATCAATATCTTTGTCAATTGTGAACCGATGTGATGATTTTTTTCTATGAATTAGCTTTTACTGTAGGGTTGGTTCTATACAAATTTGAACAAAAATCCACCCCTAAAATAGCAAAATGGGGGATGAAGGCTCCATTATAACTATTATTATAGACAAAATTGGGATTGTGTAATTCCGTTTTCAACACAAAAGTGAATAACTCTTAATAAAATTTAAGATACAATTTCAAAACTAAACAGAATAAACTTATTACACAAATTGAAGTCGGGGCTTTAATCCTTCTAGGTATACTATAACTTAGCATATAAGTCAGAATGTAAAATTATTTTATTCTTTTTAGTTCTTTGTCTGCTTGAATTTTTTACTTTCTTTGATAGTCTCGCGTGTCTTTGAAGAGACATAATAATGACCTGAAAAGTCATATAGACTAACTACTTTTTAAAAAAAATTATACGCATCTTAGCACCGACTGCAGAATGTGAAATTATTTTACTGTTTTTAGTTGTTTGAATTCAGTTTTTACATTTAGTTTAAAGTAATTTATATAAGAGACTTGTTTTTAAAACGACAATAAATTGAAATCCATGATGGTTTTTGACAATTGTATATTATAAGTATTTTAAAAGCAATGCACAAGCATAGAAATTTCCTTTAAAGTGGCACTTAAAGACGTAAGTTACGTAGGCCCGCAAACACGAAAGCTGACAAAAAACACAAATTTTATAAATAAATTAAATTCGGTTTGCCATAAATTTCTTGGCTACAAGAATTTCAAAAACTATCACATCATCATTCAAAAACTTCTTTCTTCTTAAGAAACTCTAAAATGTAAAATTTTCTTTACAGATTTTCTGGACGATAAATTTATATTTTGTCACGTAAATCTTTTAACAGTATCAGATAAACATAGTGAACGATTCCATCAAGATAAATTGCTTTTGGAAAAAGGATATAATGGGATTTTTGTAGCTTGACTTGCCACGTAACTTACAAGGAAGACATGAAAAGAAAGAAAACTATAATGTACCATTAAATATCATAGAAGAAATTTAAATATATTATTCTTATTATGAAAATGTTATAATAATAATAATCCAATATATCCGAAATATTCCATACAGGGTATTTTATAAATAAAACGCTTCACTCTATTGTGAAAAGTCAGTACATATCAAAAAAGGCATCTATAGTAATTAAAAATGCTGTGTTAGTCTCTACCTTTAGGTGTGGTGATGAAAGTTGGATGTGGCAGAAAAAACACGAGAGTAGAAAAAATTCTGTAGAAATGTAATCATTTACGGAGCATTCTGGGGCTAAATCATGAAATCTAATAATTGTATGATAATAGAAAAGTATACTTAGAAAGATGAATTTGGAACCAGGATTAACAAAGGAATGTTTTGGTGGTTTAGTAACGTAGAAAGAATGAATATGGTAAGAGTGACAAAGCTATGTTGCAGAAGTAAAAGTTGACAAGAGATTCCCTCGATAGGTATCGACCAAATTGGTGATATATTGAATATGGGTCACATTATTTATATATAACCCCCTAATATTATTTTTAATTAACCCCCAGAAGACACAAGTTTGCGCGTTAACCGCTAAAAAAACACCTTTGTCGTATCTCCTCAGTTTCAAGGCACTCCCCTTGTTGCCTCAGCCAGTATCGGAATCCTCGGCGTCGACATATCGAGTGACGTGCAGTTTCGTGGTCACTTGGAAGAGAAGGCCAAATTGGCCTCTAAAAAGCTTGGCGTGCTCAGCAAAGCGGGACAGTATTTCATGCCGGCACACCGCCTGCAACTTTACAAGGCGCAGGTTCGGCCACATATGGAATACTGTTCCCATCTCTGGGCTGGGGCTCCCCAGTACCAGCTCCTTCCACTTGACCGCATCCAGCGCAGAGCGGCTCGAATCGTCGACGACCGAGTGCTTTCCGATCGGCTCGATTCACTGGCACTGCGAAGAGATGTTGCATCTCTTTGCATTTTCTTTCGCATATACCATGGAGAGTGCTCTGAGGAATTGTTCGGATTAATCCCAGCCGCAAAATTTCGTGAACGCACTACGCGGCAAACGTCCCGATACCATCCACACCATCTGGATGCTTGGCGGTCCACCACTGTACGTTTCAAGAGGAGCTTTCTTCTGCGTACCACCTCTCTGTGGAATAGTTTACCACCGGCGATTTTTCCGGACCGATACGACCTGGGGACCTTCAAGAAAAGAGCTTACTCCTTTCTAAAGGGCCGGCAACGTACGGCAACGCACCTGCAATTCCCCTGGTGTAGCGGTTGATCATTGGCGGTGGTTGTCACTTAACATCAGGTGAGCCGCATGCTCGTTTGCCCCCTCTTCTATAAAAAAAAAACATTAACAGAACTCTAAACCAACGAACATGAATGCGTAGGTATATAGATGTTAAGAAGCCGAGAAAGGTTTTTTTTAATAGGATAGATTGACAAACTAGCTGACAGTCCACGCGGTGGTAAGTGGTTGCTACGGCCCATGGACATCTACATCTATCCTCGATTAAAAATCTATATGCAGATGCGTTGTCACCCGTAAAGACTAAGATGGAATGCCCTCGTTTCGTTCGTTCCCTACACTCACCATATAAGTGACTTATGAGCAGCTTCTTGAGGCACTGGAGGTGAGATATGGTAACGCTCACCTGGAATACGTCTTTCATGCGCAGCTTAAAGATCGCGTGCAGCGCATCAACGAAAACCTGCAGCAGTGGGCTCTAGAGGATATAAGCTGGTGCGAAAAGCATACCGGTCTGTACCTGCGCTCATTGAAGGGAACCTGGTGCAGATATTCATCGACGGCATCCGCGACCTTGAAGTCAGAGCTGCTGTGAGGCTGGGGCACCACGAAACGCTTATGAACGCCTTAGCCCATGCACTGGAGGTGGAAGCCGTGCGACAGGATCGTCGTTCCCATCACGTCAGGGAGGTTGCAGCAGCTACAGTTCGCGACCGCAACAAATTATACAGCCTTAGGTGCTATGGCTGTGGGGAAAGGGGCCATCTTCGATCCAGCTGCCCTAAGCGAACCCTAGAAAGGGTGGGTGAAGGATCTCAGTAGGGTAGTGCGGCCAACAGCACCGCCCAGCAGCAGCAGGGAAACGAGTAAAAGCCAGAACTGCGGGGCGGGTGCTGGCTGATGTTAAAAGAGCCCCAAGGATCTCAATCTCACAAATACATGATGGGAACAGTCTAATCATTAAGGGCGAGGTCAACGGAATGCCGTATAAACTGACCATAGACACTGGAACCTCTCGTACGGTTGTTAGTTCCCAACTTATAAGTCAGGTTCTTGGGGACTCCGCATACAACAGAGAACGCATTAATTTGGTAACAGCCACCGGTCAGCGTATACCCGTGTGGAGATAAGGAGATGGAGTTGAAACTAGGTAACATGATCTCCCTGCATAATGTCATCGTGGCTGATATAATGGACGACTGCATCCTGGGCCTAGACTTCATGTGGAAGAATTGTTGTGAGATTGACGTTAAGCAAGGTGTTTTGAAATGTGGACAAGAGGAACTTTTCGTGGAAAGGGCGTTACCAGGGAACGTGTACAGCCTTAAGAAGATTGTTCTTCCAATGAGATCGGAAACGATTGTGCCGGTTAGTCTTCCTCGAAATCCTGGGCAACCTCATCGTTGTGTACTCGTGTAAAAGTTAGACAATGACCTTCCATGGAAAGTGGCCCGAACCTTGGTCAGAAATACTAACATCTCAGGAGTACGTGTGCTGAAACTTTGTGACCAGGAACCGATTATAGAAAAAGGCACACTGGTTGGTGCTTGTGAGGAAGTGGATTAGTTGCGTCAGTGCCAATATCTATCGAGTGGGACCCCCAGCAGGGAGGCAAAAACGATAATGACCACACTTTTAGAAAACTATCGCAGCGTTCTCTCCCCGAATGAAATGGTCAAGGCGAAGAAGTTGTTACTCAATTACGCCGATATATTCTCATCAAACGACGCTGACATAGGGAAGACAGGCTTAGTTCAACACAAAATAAACACAGGAGAAGAATTGACTATCCGCCAGATTGCCGGTAGCACGTGAAAAGGAAGTCGAAACCATGATTGAGGGAATGGTGAAGGATGGGGTTATTGAACCTTCATCTAGTCCATGGTGTTCACCCGTGGTGCTGATAAAGAAGAAAGATGGCAGCATGCAGTTTTGTGTTGGTTCCAAAAGACAAGACGCAGGTTAGAGCATTTTTTGGGTTTGTGCTTCTATTACCGGCGATTTGTGAAGAACTTTGCAGATATAGCCTAACCTCTGCATAAGCTAACCGAGGAGAAGCGAAATTTCTGCTAGGATGAAAGTTGCAATATCGCATTCCAGGAGCTCAAGGACCGTCCGTACAAAACACCTATTTTTGGATACCCTGATGCAAGCGAAGAATTTATGTGATACCGGACACGGCGGTGTGTTGTCTCAACGGAACGGTGATCGAGAGGTTGTGATAACGTACTTCAGCAAGTCGTTGTCAAAACCAGAAAGGAACTAATTTGTCACAAGACGCGAATTGCTAGCTGTGGTACAGTCGTTGCAGCATTTTAGTAAATATCTTCTGGGGTAAAAATTTCACTTACGAACTGACCATGCTGCACTAAAATGGCTATTGCAGTTTAAAAATCATGAAGGACAAGTTGCAGTACTGCAGGAATACGACTTTGAGATCGAACATCGCAGCGGGAAATCTCATGGCAACGCAGATGCATTGTCAAGAAGACCTTGTCTTGAAGATTGCTAAACATTGTACTAGGCTAGAGAGTAAGGAAGTGGTATCCGTGAGGATGCTCAGAACAGACCACCTCAGCATCGAGTGGAGGGATAGCTTACAACATGCACAGCAGGAAGATCCGGAGATCAAGCCGATTCTGGAATGGATGAAGGCCACTGCTCCCAAGCCCAAGTGGAGCGACGTCTTAGCGATGAGTTCGACCACAAAGCTTCCCAATGGGACAGCTTGCTGCTTCAGGATGGAGTTCTGTACCGTAAATGGGAAAACGTTCGGGAGACAGCTGTCATTTGCAAATGGTTATCCCTAAAGCTAAAGTACCGGATGTTCTACAGCTGTACCATAATGGTTGTTCAGGAAGCCATCTGGGAGTTAAACGAAGTCTACTGAATATCCGAGAACGGTTTTACTGGGTCCACTGTCGACACGATGTCTAGGACTGGTGTCGCAAATGTACAAGTTGTGCAGCTGTAAAGGGACCTCAGACTCATAGTAGAGGTGCATTGAAGTTGTACAATGTTGGTGCTCCATGGGAGAGAATAGCCATTGACGTGGCGTGGCCGTTTTCTGAGAGTGAAAGTGGTAACAAGTATTTCACGGTTGTGATGGATTACTTCATTAAGTGGCCAGAAGTCTTCTCCATTCCAAATCAAGAAGCTTCAACAGTTGCAGATAAACTAGTTTCATGTAGTTTTCTATCGTTTTGGAGTATCTTTAGAGATTCACAGCGATCAAGGAAGGATATTTGAGTCTCAATTATTCCAGGAAACTTGTCGAGTTATGGGTACTCATAAAACAAGAACGACTTCTTACCACCCGCAACCTGATGGAATGGTAGAACGATTTAATCAGACATTGGAGAGGTACCTAGCAAAAGTTCGATATGACAACAAAAACAACCGTTTTTGTTTTCATATCGAAGCGCTGTTCACGAAAGTACATCAGTGACACCAGCTTTCTCAAACTTTGGAAGAGGGTTACGGCTGCCTGCAGCAGACTGGGATACCACTTGATGCCCCACGCAGTATAACCGATTATGCAAATGACTTGCGGAACAAAATGAATGACATTTATGAGCACGTCAGACAATCGGGCCAGCAAATGCCTGAAAAGATGAAAACCCGATATGACCGCAAAATGAACAACAAAGGGTTTGACGAAGGTTCACTAGTGTGGTTGCACAACCCAGTCCGCAGCAAAGGGAAATCTTCTAAGCTTCAAGCTAAATGGGACGGCCCGTAACGGATTGTGACCAGGATCAACGATGTAACCTACCGGATACAGAAAGGCGCAAGAGGGACTCCTAAGATGGTCCATGTGGATTGCCGGCGCATTATTATGGCGGCGATAATGCTCGGCATGAGCATGCCTTAGGAGGGGGCAGTGTTGCGTGCCTAAGTTGACGGCTGGTACCTGGCACTAGCGTCATCTAGTGTCGGGTAACAGAGCGAGGAGAGCTTTTCAGAAAATGCTATGACTAATCTTTCAACCAACAGCGCCATCTAGTATCGAATTGATGAACTAAGCTTTCTAGAAGCCCCACATTCGAACTTTCTGCGCCTGGTCAGTTGGCACCCGTATTTACTTGAATATTCTGGATGTTTCGGTGAAAAAGGTGTATTCAAAGGCGCTGCAAGGCGCGATCGGGGCAGTATTGAATTTGGCGAGACAAGCGAAGCTTCGGAGCGAAATAAAGTTTATCGGTGTGATTAATTACTAGTGTTTTTAAGTTTTAATTGGTGTTCGGTAATAAAAGTGTAAATTTTGGTAATTTAATCGGCAGTTTTTATTGTCACGAACCTCAAGATCGTAACATTATGTTAAGGTTCAGCATAAATTAATTCGGTTGTAATCATACACAATGATTTAAACGAGTTTCAATAAAAATTGCTGCAGATTCAATTATAAGCAAAGCAACCTCGGAAATATTCAAGTTAGCTGAATGAAATACTGGCAAATGATGTTAATATAACTGTCTTGTCTGTGCTTTCGCTTTTCAAATTTTAGTGTTTTCGGGTCCAAAATAATGTCCTCATGTGCCAGTTTGAGTGATTTACAAGCGATGTACCTGCGTGCTGCTTGTGTACAAGAGAAAGTCCTTTTGATTCATCTTGCCTTGTTGTTTCTCTTGTACTTGTGAAACCAGTCAGTGAAAAGAAAAAATAATTCATTTGCTCATACATTTATTACAACCTGTCAAACGTCCACCACTGAACATAGGACTTCTCCTTAGATTGCCATAAATAGTGGGCAATACGATTTGCAGGTGGGTTTGCAACTCCCTTTTTTATTGAGTTGTTATACCAAGGAGATACTGTTTCCTGCTCCTAGATTAGATTTTTTTTATAGGATATAGTGACAAACTAGCAAACGGTCCACCTGATGGTAAGTGGTTTCTGCGGCCCATAGACATCTACGTCTATCCTCGATTACAAATCAGAATGCGGATGCGTTGTCACCCGTGAGGACTAAGATGGAATGCCTCGTTTTCGGTAAAAAGAGTCTCCGGTTCTCCACACTCACCATACGAAACACAGCGGTATTAAGGTACTATCTTACGCTGGTATTCTGTGAGAGCGTGGTCCTTCCCCGGTCGGACCGACCCATTCGTGCTACCACTATACTACTATATAACTGCAGCATGGCTCTACCACGTATAAATGAGATAAGATTACGTCGGGCTATTTTCCGCAACTTTACGTTTAATCGTGTATTTTGAGTTCATACAAAAAACACAATGAAACGTATAGTATTATATATAGGAGTATTATGATTATCGAAATCTCCTTGAAGAAATTCAGCAGTGTTTTAGCAACTTTGGGGAGTGATTTTGTAGTGCAGATATGTTTAACCCTATATACAGTGTCCTCCGGCCACATACATGCCAACAACACGTGGGCCACCGTTTCCTCTTCCCCATAACTGCTGCTCTGTTGCTCCTATTTCATTCCCCTCTGTCGCCTCTTGTGGTCCCTACGGTTATTTAGTATTAGATTTTCCTACGCCGTTACTATTTCGCAAAATACGCGAACAACTTCGATTTCATATTTACTGAGGCCAATTTCTGATCAAAACTGAGAAACTGAAATGAGAAAAAGGGTTACAAATGAGAACATAACCCACCTGATGGTAGGTGCATGCTATGACTGTAGATAAGAAATTAATATGCTTTGTCACTCATGGGAAATAAGATGGAATGCCTGGTTTCCTGTAAATTGGTCTCCATATCACTACACTTACAATACGAAAAACATAAGCATTAAGCCAGTATTCTCCAGCAGTGGATTTTGACGCCTTAAAATTTGTAGACGTTTACGATTTCTTAAATTTACGCGAACATTTACGAACATTACACGAATGCAAACATTACTCGAATTTAATAAAACATATTACATTTACACATAGTACATTTACGGATTTTATAGCGTTTAATTACTATTTTAAGTTGCTTTTAAATTCCCGATGTTTATAGTAGAAGATTATATTTAAACACATTATCAACTTGGTAAAATTTCCAATCAATTCATAATCAGAAAGAACTTTTAGAAAGCGAAGTGTTTCTTGCTCAGACCTCAGCCTTCACAAAGCACTAAATAATATCAGATCACAATTTCAATTTATACAAGGTCTTCAAACTCAAATGTTAGCAAGCCTGAAGTGAAGAAAATCAACTATCTTAAATATCTAAAATTACATATGAAGTGAAATCAGTATAATTAAATCTTTGTTAAAGCGATGTCAATTATCATGATCTCCTGATGAAAAATGATATACTAGGTTGATCAATAAGTTTCGTGATAGGACATCTATCTATGAGTAATAGAAATGCATTCAATACTTTTTAACTTATCTTTCTTCCCCATCGGTTATCGGTTAATAGCCATCGCCTGAAAAAAAAATTAAAAACTATACCTACTTTTTTCAAACTTCACATTTGGTAGGAATTTAATTCGTATGCAATATGGAGAAACTCTAACTTCATGCGGTTACTACTTAAATATTTCTGCTTGAAAAACATTAAAAAAAACGATTTTTTGAAGAATTTTAATCTGATTTGGCAGAAAATATACATCTTAGTCTACAGAAACATAGTGCACTAGCACTAGCACACTAGTGCACCTAATATAAACGAGGCAGAACCGCCTGACACTCGCCCCGGATGGCCAAAAACGGTAGTGCCCCAAACAAACGTTAAAAAATCCATCCATAAAAGAACATCCGTTATTTAGTTGAGAATTTACAGATTTCGTTTGGAACAAAAGGGTTTATTTAAACTCATACCTTAAAAATCAAAAAAGGTGGCTGCGCGCTGGTTTCCTCGAATGTGAACGCAACAGTTCATATTTCAAATCTAAATTTAGCAATAATCGCAAAAGACCCAAATTATCTTTGCGGTCGTTTCGTATCAGTAGATGAAAAGTAAACCATTTTGATCAGGAGACGAAAAACTAAAGCAAGGTAAGATAAGAGAGTCTTCCCCGCCAGTCAAGAGATTCAAAATATGTGACTGAATGATCGACTATTTAAGTAAAGAAGAGATAATAACTGGATATTATTACGCGTCATTTATGTAAAACTACGCGAAGAACTAAAGAATAAACTTGTGGTGTGGAGTGCTCTTTCATCATGATAATGCTGAAAGAGCACTGCCCACCTGCCCATCAACCTGATCCTGCAGGCACTGCCATCCAAACTGCTATGTTTCAGTTGATGCAACACCCAAAACATTATCTGAACCTAGCTTCGAGTGATGTTCATCTTTTTTATTTACCTGGAAAAACACACACAGAGTTTTATTACGTTTCCAAAAACTTGTTCATCAGTCTAGTAATATAAATCTGATGGATAAAAACGAAACATAAACAGATTCGTGAATTTAAAAGACATAAAAAAGTTTTCAAAAAAATAAGTATGATATAAAAAACACGTAATTAAGTTGTTAACAGCTATATAATAGGCCGAACAAGAATAAAAACATTTTATGTTATAATTTCATATTTTAGAATTTATCACGAATATTTGAGATGAAATAAAACTAATTTTATGGATTTTGTCGAGTTTATAATTTATTTTTAATTATCGTCTTTTCGGATGCTTTACAAGACCCATGGACACAGAGGTGTTGAAGTCCGGATATCATAGTTAACCCGGGGTACATTCAGCTTTGAATAATTAATTTATGACTTATGACTTAGTTTAAAAAAGCCATAAAGACGTCCACATTTTTATGGAATGGAAAGACATTCGTGTTCATTTCATGTTACTGCTAACACAATACACAATTTTTGCTCTACCTGTTTATGTTGAGTTCAGCGAACTAATTCAAACTATTGCCGATAAATAAGAGAACTCACAAAAAGTAGAAACCCAATGTGCCAAACATTCTTGGGCCAAGTTATTTACATTTTCATAGTATATTATTTATTCATAGCGCGAAAATCACCATTTCCTAAACTTCTTTGCTGCGACCATTGACAATACACACGTTTAACCTGCGCTGGCTGTAAAAAAAAAAACACACATCAAGTGTAAGAGGAAAACATTATTAAATGGTTAAAATCAAATAATCTTAAAGTTAATATAGAAAAAACAAAAATTATGCAATTTACACAAAGAAAAAGTACTCCAAATCTAACGATAAGTTATAAAAATCAAACAATTTCTGAAACAAAAGTAGTGAAATTCCTAGGGCTGTTTATAGAGAGCAACATGTCATGGGAATCGCATTCAATAGAAGTCTGCAAAAGAATGTATAAATTTTCATTTGCACTATATAAACTGTAGAAAATAGGTGGCCGAAAAACTGTTCTAACAGCGTACCATGACTTTGTGGCTTCGACCCTGCGATATGGTATCATATTTTGGGGACTATCAACATACAGGGAATTAATTATGAAAGCTCAAAAACAGTGCATTCGAGCTATATGTGGGATAAAGCCTACAGAAAGTTGCATACCATAATTTAGATCTCTTAAGATATTAACATTACCCTATACATATACATATACATTACACATAAACATACACGATTCCAGTATTTATATACTAGAATCGTGTATGTTTGTAAATTGTAATCCGGAACTTTTTTGATATAAGAGTACAACCATCTTAAGTTAACCTTCGTCCGTTCTTCGTTCGTCGAAAACAAAAAATCCGGACAAATGTATGTAAAACTGCTCTTATGAAAAAAGTGTTGCTGAAATGGCCCCTAAATTATATAATAAATTACCTGATCACATAAAATGTTATAATGCATAAAAATTTAAATCTATTTTAAGTAAATTTCTTATAGATGAATGGTATTATAATGTCATTAATTTCTATTTACTAATAATTAAATATGTAATTTAATAATTTTATTTTGACTCTACTTAATTTTATTATTTTGATTTGTTTTTTTATACATATTTAATTTGATGATGTATGGATATATAAACTCGTATGCTTTTTAAAAGCATTTCACGGAGGTACTATAAAGTTATAACATTGTTAACATTGTTACCTGTGAAAACGAATAAAATGATTGATTGATTGATTGAGGAGAGTAAATATTACCTTACTTATTTAAACATGCCTTTAGGCGGCTAGTCGTTTCTCATATTTGTCGTTGCTTCCGTGTTGCTTAACGCGTTTATCGGAAACCTTAAAATGTTTGTCATATATTACTCTACCTCCATTTGTAACACACGTTGTAAAGTCAAGCTGCATACTTATTATGGTCGTAATATGAAAGTGTCGGTTCGACTGGGAAATGAGCATGATCTCCCTGAATACCAGCGTGAAATAGCAACTCAATGCTGCTGTGTTTCGTATAATTAGTGTAAAGAACCGGAGACCTTTTTTACTGGAAATGAGGCATTCCATTTTAATTCTCAGGAGAGACAACGAATCTGCATTTTGATTCTTAATCGAGGACGTATTCAGAAGTATTTGTGCCACAGCATCCAATTACTGCCAAGAGGAATTTATGCACGTCTGTCAGTCTTAGAGTGATGGATTCCCTTACGCCGCCAGCATACAAGAAACCTCTCAAAATATAATCATAAATTTAACGTAGCATTGAAAGAATTGCTATCTGCGTTTACACAATCAAGAAGTTCAGAAAACCTTAAAAACCAAACCATTCTTTATTAAGGAAAAGAAAAACTATTGTTTTAATCAAACTACTTAAGTAAATAGTAAGGACCGCTCGTCATATATCTCAGTATTCATAGTAACCCACGTTCAATTACCGACAAAACATTTGTTGCGTTTTTTGTCGTCGCGTTTCAAGCGAAATACATCGAAGCCTAAATCGCGCTATCAAAGTTCCGAAGTACACAACAGCGCTGAAATATCACTCGGAGCGTTGGCCGTTCTCCGGGCCGATCACCTAGCCCGGTGGGAGAACTCCCATTTTCCTTTCACGGCCAACGTTTACATTTTATACAACACGCCCATCGGTGAAGAAACATATTTTGAGTAAATATAATATTTAAAAATAATTAATTTCAATAAAACGCGTTACTTAAACATGGCGGGCTTTTCCATCTGACAGTTTTCTCGCAAAAATTAAAATTTACAGTCGTTGATATAACACGGCGATTTCCATTGTCTTATTTATTAGAAAAATCCTTCTAAATCTATATAAAAATAAAAATTCTTGATAAAAATAGTTACTTCAGTTAGGTGTACCATTTTATCAATAAATAATATAAAAGTAGAAACACTTATATTTATATCAAATAATAAAAGATAAAAACGGTAATCGAATCTAATATTATGTTCCAAGCATGAAAACGTCGTTACAGTGGAAGTGATGGCCAATGTTATCTTCTAGCAAACGACGAAAGTTATTGTCTGCCTCAGATATATTTCAGTGACATGTTTGCGCGTTCACAAACGAACGCCCACTTGCTACTTGATCGAATTACTAATTGCTTCGATAGGCAATATGTGCGTTGAGTAACTGTATCATTAATGGAAGACATAATTAAATTTGTAAGTTTTATAAACCGTATGGCGTACCAGAAATCACTCTTTTTACAATTTGCCATCTAAACATACTTTTTGTTATTTATCTCGTTGATGTTTGTCTACATCTTTAGGGATTACAGGCGTGACGCAATGTATTGTACAAATCGCTTGCTCGCGTACTGTGAAATTTACAGTAAGTGCCTGCATTCCGGTAACTTGACACTCAATTACAAGTTTTAGCTTAAAACTGCCAACAACCCATCGAATGTTTGTACTTTCAGGTATAATTGTATTCTCAGGTTTAAGTAATAGGTGCGTTAGGAAGGTGTGTCATTAACAGAACACATAATTTGCAAGTTTTATAAATAGTATGGCTAGCCACCTATCACTACTTTCGCAATTTGCTATCTAAATCCAAAATTTTTAATAACCTGTACTAAGTATATATTATATGATCGCAAGTCTTGCGATCTACCGTGTAGTGTCTGTGTAAAAATATATATATCATCCCGTGGATGTCGTAAGATGTGACAGAGTTTCGGCGTATTTTTTAGACAAAGACAAATATTTTTTGAGGGTATACATAATTTAATTGAAAAATGTATTAGGGTAACAGGTGAATATATTAAAAACGAAAAATAAATTTGGATTTTTATTTCCACCTTACCCCCCCCCCCGCCAACTTTAAAAAGTCCCCTCTTATTTTGCAAGTGAAAAAGTTGATCGCCAATCATCTGTTAAGCGAAATTCTTTGTAAGCAAATCCAACCATTAACTTATATATTACTAGCGTATTGGACCGGGCCGACCAAACAAAAAAAACAGACCAGTGCGCTGGCCCTAAAATTACAGTTCAGGGCCAACGCGAATCGGTCGATAGTAGTGCGCGCGCAGGACAGATTTGCCTGTCATAAATATGTCTAGTTGCGTTGTAAAAGAATGCAAAAATTACGATAGATTTAAAAAAAAAACATGGGATATCGTATTATCGGTAAACAACATTATATAAATTTTGTTACCTAGGTGGATTGAAAAGTACTCGGCCTAACACAGATCCATTCAATTCTAAAAATCAAATCTACCCACATTATTTAGTTCACTTCAGACTAGTTCATTGTGTGAAGTTCGAAACGTGTGCGATAATTAGTTGTGATTTTATAAATTTATTAACAAAGTAATCGGACATAATTTCCGCAAATCGAGCAGCGTGCCGTCATTAAGTACCTCCATAAGAAGGGGCTATCATCAAAAGCCATCCATGATGACATGGTCAGTACATTAGGCGATTGTGCTCTGTCATATTCATCCGTCAAAAAAATGGATAGCAGAATTTAAGCGTGGTAGAGAGAGTGTGAAAGAAGAACCCCGCTCTGGAAGGCCTTCGACATCAACTACTGACGAAAATATTAAAAAAAGTACTTGATTTAATAATGGGAGACCGCAGATTAAAAATTAGAGAGATAGCCGAGATTATAGGCATCTCTTATGAACGAACTCAAAACATCATTGTCAACGAGTTGGGTTTCCACAAGGTGTCTGCGAGGTGGGTTCCGCGACTGCTTTCAGTTGAACAAAAAAGGACGCGATTGACTATTTCACGCGACTGTTTGGAGTTATTTGAAGCCGATGCAGATAATTTTTTGAATCGTTTTGTTACTATGGACGAAACATGGGTTCATTACTGTACACCGGAAACAAAACAACAATCAAAACAGTGGAGAAGACCTGGTTCAGCACCCTCTAAAAAGGCTAAGTCGATTTTGTCGGCAAATAAGGTGATGGCTTCAGTATTCTGGGACTCGAAAGGTGTAATTATGATTGATTATCTTGAAAGGGGTCAGACTATAAACTCTGATTACTACTGCACCTTACTACGTCATTTACGAGAGGAAATAAAAGAAAAACGTCGAGGAATGCTCAGAAGAAAAGTCCTGTTTCATCAAGATAACGCCCGTGTTCACACGTCAGTACAGTCAATGGCTGAAATTCACAACTGTGGCTTTGAACTTTTACCGCATCTGCCGTATTCACCTGATCTTTCACCATCAGACTTCTTTCTGTTCCCTAACCTAAAAAAGCACTTGGGAGGTCAAAGATTTTCGACAAACGACGAGGTCAAAGCAGCTGTAGACGCATATTTTGACTCTAAGGAAGAATCATTTTTTTTCAACGGTCTAAATGCTTGGAAGGGGAGGTGGCAAAAGTGTATTGAACTTGATGGTGATTATGTAGAAAAAATAAAAATATAACTGATTTAGTATGTGTTTATTTTCTTGGTTAGGCCGAGTACTTTTCAATCCACCCTCGTACAATTAAATTATTTTACACACGCATTTTTGAAGTTTTATTTTACAGTTAGTTTAGTTACGTTACCAATATTAGGCCATGGTTGGATTTAGACCCTCAAAATATTGTAGATGGAAAATAAAAACAAAGTATTTTTAAAAAATTATATCACGTTTGAAGTTTCATGCTTCTTTTTTCCCATGGGCCGGGATTTTGGCGTAACCCGTCTAGTTTATTTATACGTTTCGTTTTTTGACGGTTTTATTTTTATTTCTGTTAATTTTTTGTCTAAGAACTTAGTGTAAGTTAACTTTTGAATATTGGTACCTAATATTTTTTATATTCAGTACTGGTGAAACGAAAAGAGTACAAAAGAAACGATATCTGCTTAATTGAATCTGAAAATTTGATTCATAAAATATTTTGAAATTCTCTTTTCAAACAGATTGCTTCTGAAACATAGAGTTTTATCAAGTGTATCAAGGATGCAACATAATATGTAAATACAATAAATGCATCAATCGAGCATCGATTGACTAGAAAGGAGCTCATTCTAGTTTTTTTTTTAAACGTGGTACTTATGAACAATTTAGAAATTTTTGATATCGTAGGATTATTATTAAAATGAACCCAATAATAATACAAGTCGACCTTCAGGTAAGATTATGGTATTTTTTAAATCCAACCCCGTTTACGTCGTGTTTTGATATGATGTTTGTATTATGACAGATGCGCTATTTTTCTTGTATGAAAAAGTTAAGAGTAAAATATTTAGATGGGCCTATCCTTCCTTTTGAAATCATTGAATCCAACACGTATTAAATTTTACAATATGGGGACGTTTCTCTTTGATTTATAATGAACTGTCAAAACAAATCACGTTTTACCATCGCAAATTCTGTATTTTTTTAGGATTTGTTATAAGTTATTAACCTTTTAAATTATGTTAATAACCGTGGCAGATAACCGTGTAATATAACAGTATAAGCACTTTTTTATAGGAGAAGGATGACATACGAGCACACAGTTCACCTGATGGTAAGTGGTTGCTTGGGCCCATAGAAATCTACATCTGTCCTCGATTAAATCAAAATCTACAAATTAAATGTAATTTTAATTAATGTTATGTAATTTTCATCAATCATTTTACAAAAATCTTACAGATAGGGACAATTAAGCCTGTCACCTATAACTTCAAGAATGCCGTTGGGTTATACCTTAATCTATCGAAAGCCGTGACATTAAACGTACCTTTATCCATAGTTGTCACTCATAATAATCTCGGGATAAAATGAAGTAACTGATTCTTCTACGCCAATACCACACGGAAAAAGATATCAAGATATTTAGTATTTTAATCAAGATTAACTGCTAACCATAATTTAAATTTGATATTATGATTCTAGTTGTAACACCAATGGGCCGGCTCAACCGGGGAAGAATCACGCTCTCACAGCCAGCGTAAAATAGTAGCTCAATGCTGCTATGTTTCGTATGGTGAGTGTAGAGAACCGGAGACACTTTTTTACTGGAAACTAGGCATTCCATCCAAGTCCTCACGGGTGAAAACGCATCTGCATTTTGATTCGTAATCGAGTATAAATGTAGATGTCTATGGACCACAGGAAGCACTTACCATCAGTCGGACTGTGTGCTCGTTTGTCACCCTATCCTGTAAAAAAGACCCTACCAGTCTATGGTAAGTCCAACGTTACCGACGACGGAAGAGGAATGAAAGATGGGAAGAAAGTGGGTTAAAGTTTACATCGATTACCACTGCACTGTTATACAAAATACTTTTTAAATTATCATTATACTAATGATTAGATTTCGTATTTGAACCGCTTTAAATTATGAAGAGAGACCTTACGAGTATTGCATGAAATAAAGTGGCACGACGAGAAAGAACGGTGAGATTAAACAATTCGAAAATCCTGTTTGTTCTTTTAAAACTTCAACCAGAAAATGCTGAAAGTTAATGAAATTTGATTTAAATTTTAATTAAAGATTATTATTATTTTTTTACCTTCCAAGAATTTAATTTATTAAAAATATTACGGATCAGGAAGTTAAATTGGTAATCGCTATTTAGAAGGCCTCATAAATAATATCTTGTTTCTGATATTTAAGTGAAGTGTAAATTCCCCCAAAATTATATGCTCATATCAACTCATTATCATTATCTGACTTACTAAATACTTAATAGTAAGTGTTTTTACTTCAAGACACATACCTTGAAAGATTATTTCGATAGTGGTTTTTTTTTTAGATGAATATATTTAATTTTTTTAATTGCATTGGGTAACAAACGTGCAAACAGTCAACCTGATGGTAAGTGAAAGCTGTGGCCCATAGACATCCACATGTATCTTCAACTAAGGATCAAAAATTTGCATTTTGATCCTTATTTGAAGGTCAATGTCGGTGCGGTTACACCTGAGGACTAAAATGGAATGCCTTGTTTCCAGTAAAAAAGGTCCCCGGTTCTCTATACTCACCATACGAAACACAGCAGCATTACGATGCTATTTTACATGAACTTAATCAAAGATTTGTCCATATTCCAAATACTATCCCTGCAGGAAATTTATCTCCACGTCACTCCATTCTATTACTTCTATTACATCCTATCAAAAGCCACCGCTAAAAATAGGTCTCACGTCATAGGGGGAATATTTACCAGAGTTGCGACGCCTGACAGGCTCGTTGGCAACCACAATTTTTAATTTCCTAGCTGTTACGAAGACGCTGCTACCAATCTCATAGTTTATTTCCCTCTGTCGCCCCTAACGTCACCTATTGGACGAAAGGGGTTGGTAGATATTCTTACACCATCACACACCACTTCAGTATAATATTATGTATTCACAAGCGTATATTTTGTCTAATTAGTTTCTTGTTGTTGTGTCCGAATGTTTTTATCCAGATGAGTGTCTTTCAAGGTCTTCGCGTCAGTTAAAAGTAAGAATAAATCATCTGCACTTATTTTAACAAATTACTAATTCCATGCGAATGAAGTCGCGGGCACAGCTAGTGTGTTCACAATACAATCTTGGGATCATCATTTGTTTTGTTTTAATATTACGTGATATAACAGTTATTTTATTAAGTAGGAACAGGCATAAAGAATTTAAATTGCTAAGTTAGTTGATTTAGTGTTTTTGTTGGATAATTAATCTCCTCGGTAAACAGTTGATTTAATTTTGTGGCTCACAAATTTAAGGAACATAATTAATTTCATCCCTTGGAAAATGGAAATCAGTAATACAAATATTTATAACAATATTTGTTTTAATAAAATAAACATAACTTTTAATGTAATGATATTTATAATACCCCACGTTGATAAATAAAGCGATGTTTATTTAGGACTTACTAAAAAAAGACTGCCTCGTTGATCTAGTGGTCGTAAATGCAACTCCTGAACTTGGTTCGGATCCCGGATTAGGTTAAAAATCAATATTCGGTTTTTCTGTCAATAAATGTCGTGTCGGATTACCGGACTATGACAATGAGGATGTAAATGGAGCCTTGGCATTCTAATTATGTGGTGCGCAGTTAGTTATTCTCTGTTGAGACTGGCCGCCGTGAACGAAATTCGGTCTGGAGCTCTGGAGTACTTTTTTTATAGGATAGAATGACAAACGAGCACACAGTCCACCTGATGATAAGTGGTTGCTGTGGCCCATAGACATCTACATCTTTCCTCGATTAAAATGCAGATGCGTTGTCATCCGTGAGGACTTAGGTGGAATGCCCCGTTTCCAGTAAAAAGGGTATCCGGTTCTCTACACTTACCATACGAAACACAGCAACATTAAGCTACAATTTTACGCTGGTATTCTGTGAGAGCGTGGTCCTTCTCCGGTCGAGCCGACCCGTTTGTGCTACAACTATACCACTAATATAACTGCAGCATGGCTCTACCACGTATTAAAATACATAGTAACAAAAAGGACATAATCACAAAAAGGAATGTGCCAACCTGCCCATCATAATCAACATTACAGCCCTTCACAAGTCCACTGCTGAACATAGGCCTCCCAAAATTAATGCCACAAAACACGGTCCTGAGCCACCTGCATCCATTGACTTCTTGCATGTCTTACCAGGTCGTCACTCCACCTAGTGGGGGGTCGCCCTACACTACGCCCACAGGTTTGAGGCTGCCACTCGAGAACCTTTCTTCCCCATCGGTTATCGGTTCTTCGAGCTATATGGCCGGCCCCTTGCCACTTCAGCTTACTAATCCGTTGGGCTATGTCGGTCACTCTGGTTTTCGGATATTCACATTTCTGAGTCTATCACGCAGAGAAACTCCGAGCATAGCCCTCTCCATAGCTCGCTGAGCGACCTTGAGCATCCTCATAGCGCCAGCAGTGAAGGACCAAGATCCGTAAGTCATCACTGGCAACACGCACTGGTTATACACTTTAGTTTTCAGAGATTGAGGTATACCTGACGAGAAGATGTGTCGTAATTTCTCGAACGCTGCCCAGCCGAGTTGAATCCGTCGATTGACCTCTCGGTCCAAGTTAGACTTACCTAGTCGGACTATTTGTCCCAGGTAAACGTACTTATCAACAACTTCGAGCATAGTGCTCCCAACAACTACCGGCATAGGTGTGACGTGGACAATAAACATGATCTTTGTTTTGTCCATGTTCATCTTAAGACCTATCCGTTGGAAGACACCATTGAGGTCATTGAGCATAGTGCTAAGGTCCTTCAGCGATTCTGCCATAAGGACTACATCGTCGGCAAATCGAAAGTGAGTGATGTACTCACCATTGATGCTAATACCGTATCCTTTCCAGTCCAGTAGCTTGAAAACGTCTTTCAACGCAGCGGTGAAGAGTTTCGGGGATATAACGTCACCCTGTCTTACACCTCTCCGCAGTTGAATAGGTTTCGAACTCTAGTTCTATACTCGGATAGCCATCGTAGCCCTACTGTACAAACACTTCATTACTTCGATATACCGACTGTCAACTTGGCACCGCTGAAGGGACTGTAGCACCACCCAAATTTCGACGGAATCAAAGGTTTTCTCATAGTCCACATACGCCAGGCAAAGTGGCAGATTGTACTCTACGGTTTTCTGTACAATCTGCCGCAGGGTATATATGTGGTCTATGGTACTGAAGCCTTTTCGGAAACCGGCTTGATCGGGAGGCTGGAAGTCGTCGAGTCTGCGTGCGAGACGATTCGTAATGACTCTCGAAAACAGCACGTAGAGGCGGCTCAGTGGAGAAATCGGTCAGTAGTTCATCAAGAGAGCGTTGTCGCTTTTCTTAAAGAACAAGACCACCGCGATTCTGCTACACGCCTCCGGAGTACGCCACGTACTTCTTTAATACGAGCAGTACTAAAGTTGTGTAAGTCTCGGCGCATGCATTTGGAGATCTGTCTGTTCAGTTGCCTGTATGCTGTCAAATATGTTGACGATTACAGCCTCATCTCCCGTCTAACAGCCATGAGATTAAGAGTGTGATCTAAGAGTTTTGTGTTCTTCAACGGCGGGTCTTGCCGAACTTAGCTTCGACCGCATGGACAGTTTCCACGAGCTTGTAATTCATATCGTCCACTGCATTGCAATCTTCTAGGCACTGAAAGCGGTTACGTAACTCGAGCTGAAAGGTTTCGGGATTCTGGATTACAGCACGAGGGGGACGGAGCGTTGACTTCATTAGACGAGACCTCTCCAACTTAACGTTTAGGTTCAGTGTGCCTCTAATCATTCGGTGATCGCTGCCAGTTTTCACCCTTGCGATCACTGAGACATCACTGAACAGTTGGCGTCTGGTCGTCATAATGAAGTCAATCTCATTTTTTGTCGAGCCGTCGGGGCTCGACCAGGTCCACTTCCAGTGGGGTCACTTCTGGAAGAAAGAGTTTATCATAAAAGAGTCCCTCTTTCTCCATTAAGTCGGCCAGCTGCTGGCCCCTTCGGTTCCGTTGCCCTACTCCAAATTTCCCTACCTTCAGCTCACCGCTTTCTCTTGTGCCTAGTTTTGCGTTGAAGTCTCCCATCAACACCGTGGGTTTTGGAGGAATGCATGGCTCTGGAAATATCCTCATACATTTCCTCCGCCTGCCCATCGGGATGTACCGAGGTTGATGCGTAGACCTGTATGACCTTCAATGAATACCGTTTGGTGATTCTGAGTATCAGGTACGCGACCCTCGTCGACACACTCCCAATCTTTACAACGTTGTTAACGAGAGACTTGTGGACGATAAATCCGACACCTCCTTGGGACAGATGGTCGCCCTCCTGGTGATAGAACAAGTTTCCGGACTAAAGCAACCCGTGTCCTCCCCCTCTCTTGGGACCTCGGATAATCCAATAATATGCCAGCGCAACTTGTCTACCTCTTCTTCCAGCTCCAGTATCTTCTCATCAGTCCTCAGGGTGCGTGCGTTATATGTTGCCAGGTCGAGTCGTCGTAGGTGGCAACCGAACCTCCACCGGAGATTCTTAGCACCCCCTGCCCCGCCGTTACCATGGTCGTCACCGTAGCCAGGAATAGCGGGGCCGCCGGGGACTGGGGGCCGTCTATTTGTGTAATTGTTCATGGGGGGTATATTGCTATAGTTGCCACGCTTGGCGAGCGGGTTGGCAACCGCAGTTTTTTTATTATATCACAGTTGTTATCAGGAAGATGCTGCTGCCCATCTCCTGCCTGTCTCCCTCTGTCGCCTCTTACGACACCCACGGGAAGATATGGGGTAGTGTATATTCTCAACCATCACTACACGGTATGCCTAACGGTACAACTTGCCCAGCATGTCGTAAAAATCGACTAAAGATATTGTATTGTATAAGTCTGTCTCTCTCCGGTCGTGTTAGGTTGCCATCCCGTCATACTATGAAAATGACGGTGTAAAGAGAGCACGTGTGCATACTCATACTCTTGGATATTATAATCATGTCTTGCACAGATGGCTTATATCTGTTTAGACTGGCCACTGCGATCGAAATTCAATCTGGATCATTAGGGCTTAGGTCGGGGCTGTACGGTGGATGGTCTAATAATTCTTTGTTTTCTTGCTCTAAAAACTCTTTTGTTCTGTTTGCGGTGTGAGAACTCGCATTGTCGTGATGGAGGATGATGCGGCGGTTGCAGTTCTCTTTACGGAGTTCAGAAACGACCTGTGGCAAACAAATGCTAGCATACCATTTTGCATTAACCGTTCTTTGTCACTCAAAGGGAATAGTCGTAACACGGCCAGTTTTGGAGACAAACGTGGGCACCATTTTTTTTTGTAACACTCCGTGAACGGACAATTTTTGTTGGCTTTAACTTATTTTCGAACAGCCAAACTCGTGACTGGTTTTTTGTTTCGGGTTCGTACGCGTATATCTAGGATTCGTCACCTGATACGATGTTGTATACAGCATTTGAGGATCCTGCGTGGAATCTTTCGAGAGTTCTGACGCACCAAGTAACGCGAGCCGCTTTTTGCTCTTCACAGAGCGAATGCGGTATCCATCGGGAAAACAACTTTTTTACACCTAATTGTTCATGCAAGATTATTTGTATTTGACTCATGCCAATGTCTAAAGTTGCCTGAATTTCGCGGTATGTCACATGTCGATCTTCCTCAATCAGCTTACGCACAGCATCAACGTTTTCTTGGGTGACTGTAGTATTTGGACGACCTTGACGGGGATCATCACTGAGCTTGATACGTCCACGTTGAAATTCAGCAAACCAGCGATAAATTGTGGTTTTACTACCTCTGCATTGGCCGGGGAATAAGAGTATTTTCAAAGACTCCGCTTTACCGATGCTTGTCAGTGAGAGGTAATAAAAATTATTTGCACATGTATGTGCAAATAATTTTTTTTAAATTTACTTATATTTCTTATTGCGAGTTTTCTGATTTAAAGTTCAAACGTATTTAAATACATACGTACATACGTTTACGTCAATACATATATTTGAATACTGATTCTGATAACGCACTTAACGGAAACCACAAGGTTTTTGTTACATGTTGAGTAAATACGGAAATCGTTCTTAATATTTTGTTTGGTATTTAAGTTTTTATAAAAAGGAAGTAGACTGGGAGGGAGGTTGCATGCATTGAAGTAACATTCCTCAGTTTAAGAGGCGACGGAATACTTCTCGCTGTCTTCACTTCAGTATTTCCTAATTTCTGAGAAAACATAATTATTATTTTAAGTCTCCCTTGCAATCTAGAGATTTGTAACATATTAATAATATAATATATTAACACGATAAAAAATCTCTCGAATTTCAATTGCAATTTGACAATGAAACAAACATGCAATTTTAGTTATTTGAACTCGGAATAAACAAAAAATGTAAATGCAAAAAACAATTAACATGGCTCCCGGTTCATGCTCATGGCACAGAGTTAACGTTCAATTTCAGCGACTATACTGCAATGTTTCAAACAATTTAAATATCGTTTTAATCGAATTGTATTTTTTTTAGTTATAATTATTCCTGCATAGGTGGTTTTAATAAATCAGTTCAACGAATTGAATGTAACTAATTCAATTTATTTTGATCGCATATAATATACATTTTTTATAATTAAACATGACAAATAAGCACACACTCTACCAGATGGTTAGTGAATGCTATAACCCATAGACATTGACATATTTCCTCGATTGAAAACCAAAATGCAGATGCTTTATCACCTCTGAAGACCAAGATTTATTGCCTCTTTTCCGGTTCTCTACACTAACTTGCTTTGACGTACATTTTGTGAGAGCGTGGTCCTTTCAGGTCAAACCGACCCATTCGTGCTGCAACTATAATATAGCAGCAGCATGGTTCTACCACGTTCATCATTCTCATATTCCCGTTTGTAGACAAAACGTAACTTTAATGTTAAAAAAAGATCAGAAAGATTCCCAATTGAATGCCAATAACACCGTCGTGAGCAATTAATCTAAACCTGAATTTATTGACGCTGCGTTTATTAATGGTTATCACATAAAATAGTAGGGCTGCCTACGTTCAACAGCGGACATGTGATAGGCTGTATCTATAGATATAGGGATTCTCTTTGAGCGTGGTTCTTCCCCGGTTCATTCCTTGCAGCTTAATACGCGTGCAGCGTGACTCTAGCACCAGAAAACTTTTCTGCTTTATCAGTTCTAGATATTACGAGCTTTAAAAGTAGCCTGTGAGGATTCATTTGAGACACTTGCAAAGATAATAATTTCTTCCTGCTTGCTCCTACAAGTCAACTGTTGGACATGAGTCACTCCCGTTGTGATTTACATTAACCGTCACGCTTGGAAGACGGTTGGCAGGCGATTTAACGATCGCATTACCAGACCTGAACACCTTTGACGCTACTATTCGTCGCTATATTTTTAATGATTAGCTCAGCACTGCCATGTGGTTGCAGTGAAAAGAATCCATTACACTAATTTCGTCCTATGGGTTACTTAAGGGTTGATAATGGGAAATTGCCGAAAACTTCGTAAGGCTTCCGATATTTAGGGATATGATATTCTATTGTAAGTGGAAAATAAGTTATTATGACTAATCATTCCTTAACACTCATGTGCAGCCGTAACAGACTAAAAAAGAAGAAGAGAAATAAGAGAGAAATACAATGAAAAAACAATTTCATATTTTTATTCCAACAGCAGTTTGTTATCATTGTCCTAAACCGCAAATGGCTTTTTCATGTAAAATTACGAAATATTAATGTAGATTTCTGGCCGTTCGGTTTCATTGTTGCCAGGATTTATATCACGTTTCTGTACGCTTTATAATTCACTAGAATCGTGCGTCTTTGCCCTTATAATTCTAAAATCTATTTAGTGTTGGTATTTCATTCAGTAAAAAATCCCACAAAACAAGACCTTAAGCCACCTCATTACCAAGTCTTCACTCCACCAAGTATTTTAAAACTATATAATAAGAAAAGAAAAACGATAGTCACTTACTGTCAGTTAAGCAGCATCCTTAACTGATAGTAAGTGACGATCGTCTCTCACTGCCGCGTCTAGTCATAAACGCGATCGCTAATCACGAGGTCCTGGGTGCGAATCCGTGGTCGGGCCAAAATCAGTTATTGGTTTCTCTGTCAAGAAATTTTCAGTAGCAGTCCGGAGTCAGGAAGTTGGCGGTGTTTTACCCCCATACCTTGAAAAGCACAAAAAGCCGTGGTCATCTCTCAAATCTCTCTACAATCGTGTCGGATTACCATATCATTGAAATATGACAGCGAGGGAATTAAGAGTGCACCTGCGTTAGCGCATACATTTGAGTACTGTAATCTTATCCTGCGCGGATGTTTATTTAGGACTTATTAAAACAAAGACTGCATCGTTGATCTAGTGGTCGTAAATGCAACTCTTGTACTTGGTTCGAATCCTAGATTAGGTTAAAAATCAATATTCTGACTTTTTATCAATAAATGTCGTGTAGGGTTACCGGACTATGAGAATGAGGGTGTAAATGGAGCCCATACACATAGTCTTTGGCATTATAATTATGTGGTGCGCAGTTAGTTATTCTCTGTTGAGACTGGCCGCCGTGAACGAAATTCGGACGGAAGTACTTTTTTTACAGGATAGGGTGATAAACGAGCAAACAGTCCACCTGATGGTAAGTAGTTGATGTGGCCCATAGACATCTACATCTTTCCTCGATCAAAATGCAGATGCTTTGTCACCCGTGAGGACTAAGATGGAATGCCTCGTTTCCAGTAACAAGGGTATCTGGTTTTCTACACTCACCATACGAAACACAGCAACATTAAGCTACTATTTGACGTGAGCGTGGTCGTTCCCCGATCGAGCCGACCGGTTCGTACTACAACTATACCACTAATATAACTGCAGCATGGCGCTACCTCGTATAAAATACATAGTAACAAAAAGGACAAAATAACGAAAAAAGAATGTGCCAACTTGCCCATCATAATCAACATTACAGCCCTTCACAAGTCCACTGCTGAACATAGGCCTCCCAAAATTAATGCCACAAAACACGGTCCTGAGCCACCTGCATCCATTGACTTCCTGCATGTCTTACCAGGTCGTCACTCCACCTAATGGGGGTTCGCCCTACACTACGCCCACCGGTTTGAGGGTGCCACTCGAGAACCTTTCTTCCCCATCGGTTATCGGTTCTTCGAGCTATATGGCCGGCCCATTGCCACTTCAGCTTACTAATCCGTTGGGCCATGTCGGTCACTTTGGTTTCATTGCGGATATTCTCATTTCTGAGTCTATCACGCAGAGAAACTCCGAGCATAGCCCTCTCCATAGCTCGCTGAGCGACCTTGAGCATCCTCATAGCGCCAGCAGTGAAGGACCAAGATCCGTAAGTCATCACTGGCAACACGCACTGGTTATACACTTTAGTTTTCAGAGATTGAGGTATACCTGACGAGAAGATGTGTCGTAATTTCTCGAACGCTGCCCAGCCGAGTTGAATCTGTCGATTGACCTCTCGGTCCAAGTTAGACTTACCTAGTCGGACTATTTGTCCCAGGTAAACGTACTCGTCAACAACTTCGAGCATAGTGCTCCCAACAACTACCAGCATAGGTGTGACATGGACATTAAACATGATCTTTGTTTTGTCCATGTTCATCTTAAGACCTATCCGTTGGAAGACACCATTGAGGTCATTGAGCATAGTGCTAAGTTCCTCCAGCGATTCTGCCATAAGGACTATATCGTCGGCAAATCGAAAGTGAGTGATGTATTCACCATTGATGCTAATACCGTATTCTTTCCAGTCCAGTAGCTTGAAAACGTCTTTCACCGCAGCGGTGAAGAGTTTCGGGGATATAACGTCACCCTGTCTTACACCTCTCCGCAGTTGAATAGGTTTCGAACTCTGGTTCTGTACTCGGATAGCCATCGTAGCCCTACTGTACAAACACTTCAGTACTTCGATATACCGACTGTCAACTTGGCACCGCTGAAGGGACTGTAGCACCACACAAATTTCGACGGAATCAAAGGCTTTCTCATAGTCCACATACGCCAGGCAAAGTGGCAGATTGTACTCTACGGTTTTCTGTACAATCTGCCGCAGGGTATATATGTGGTCTATGGTACTGAAGCCTTTTCGGAAACCGGCTTGATCGGGAGGCTGGAAGTCGTCGAGTCTGCGTGCGAGACGATTCGTAATGACTCTCGAAAACAGCACGTAGAGGCGGCTCAGTGGAGAAATCGGTCAGTAGTTCATCAAGAGAGCGTTGTCGCTTTTCTTAAAGAACAAGACCACCGCGATTCTGCTACACGCCTCCGGAGTACGCCACGTACTTCTTTAATACGAGCAGTACTAAAGTTGTGTAAGTCTCGGCGCATGCATTTGGAGATCTGTCTGTTCAGTTGCCTGTATGCTGTCAAATATGTTGACGATTACAGCCTCATCTCCCGTCTAACAGCCATGAGATTAAGAGTGTGATCTAAGAGTTTTTGTGTTCTTCAACGGCGGGTCTTGCCGAACTTAGCTTCGACCGCATGGACAGTTTCCACGAGCTTGTAATTCATATCGTCCACTGCATTGCAATCTTCTAGGCACTGAAAGCGGTTACGTAACTCGAGCTGAAAGGTTTCGGGATTCTGGATTACAGCACGAGGGGGACGGAGCGTTGACTTCATTAGACGAGACCTCTCCAACTTAACGTTTAGGTTCAGTGTGCCTCTAATCATTCGGTGATCGCTGCCAGTTTTCACCCTTGCGATCACTGAGACATCACTGAACAGTTGGCGTCTGGTCGTCATAATGAAGTCAATCTCATTTTTTGTCGAGCCGTCGGGGCTCGACCAGGTCCACTTCCAGTGGGGTCACTTCTGGAAGAAAGAGTTTATCATAAAAGAGTCCCTCTTTCTCCATTAAGTCGGCCAGCTGCTGGCCCCTTCGGTTCCGTTGCCCTACTCCAAATTTCCCTACCTTCAGCTCACCGCTTTCTCTTGTGCCTAGTTTTGCGTTGAAGTCTCCCATCAACACCGTGGGTTTTGGAGGAATGCATGGCTCTGGAAATATCCTCATACATTTCCTCCGCCTGCCCATCGGGATGTACCGAGGTTGATGCGTAGACCTGTATGACCTTCAATGAATACCGTTTGGTGATTCTGAGTATCAGGTACGCGACCCTCGTCGACACACTCCCAATCTTTACAACGTTGTTAACGAGAGACTTGTGGACGATAAATCCGACACCTCCTTGGGACAGATGGTCGCCCTCCTGGTGATAGAACAAGTTTCCGGACTAAAGCAACCCGTGTCCTCCCCCTCTCTTGGGACCTCGGATAATCCAATAATATGCCAGCGCAACTTGTCTACCTCTTCTTCCAGCTCCAGTATCTTCTCATCAGTCCTCAGGGTGCGTGCGTTATATGTTGCCAGGTCGAGTCGTCGTAGGTGGCAACCGAACCTCCACCGGAGATTCTTAGCACCCCCTGCCCCGCCGTTACCATGGTCGTCACCGTAGCCAGGAATAGCGGGGCCGCCGGGGACTGGGGGCCGTCTATTTGTGTAATTGTTCATGGGGGGTATATTGCTATAGTTGCCACGCTTGGCGAGCGGGTTGGCAACCGCAGTTTTTTTATTATATCACAGTTGTTATCAGGAAGATGCTGCTGCCCATCTCCTGCCTGTCTCCCTCTGTCGCCTCTTACGACACCCACGGGAAGATATGGGGTAGTGTATATTCTCAACCATCACTACACGGTATGCCTAACGGTACAACTTGCCCAGCATGTCGTAAAAATCGACTAAAGATATTGTATTGTATAAGTCTGTCTCTCTCCGGTCGTGTTAGGTTGCCATCCCGTCATACTATGAAAATGACGGTGTAAAGAGAGCACGTGTGCATACTCATACTCTTGGATATTATAATCATGTCTTGCACAGATGGCTTATATCTGTTTAGACTGGCCACTGCGATCGAAATTCAATCTGGATCATTAGGGCTTAGGTCGGGGCTGTACGGTGGATGGTCTAATAATTCTTTGTTTTCTTGCTCTAAAAACTCTTTTGTTCTGTTTGCGGTGTGAGAACTCGCATTGTCGTGATGGAGGATGATGCGGCGGTTGCAGTTCTCTTTACGGAGTTCAGAAACGACCTGTGGCAAACAAATGCTAGCATACCATTTTGCATTAACCGTTCTTTGTCACTCAAAGGGAATAGTCGTAACACGGCCAGTTTTGGAGACAAACGTGGGCACCATTTTTTTTTTTTGCAACACTCCGTGAACGGACAATTTTTGTTGGCTTTAACTTATTTTCGAACGGCCAAACTCGTGACTGGTTTTTTGTTTCGGGTTCGTACGCGTATATCTAGGATTCGTCACCTGATACGATGTTGTATACAGCATTTGAGGATCCTGCGTGGAATCTTTCGAGAGTTCTGACGCACCAAGTAACGCGAGCCGCTTTTTGCTCTTCACAGAGCGAATGCGGTATCCATCGGGAAAACAACTTTTTTTACACCTAATTGTTCATGCAAGATTATTTGTATTTGACTCATGCCAATGTCTAAAGTTGCCTGAATTTCGCGGTATGTCACATGTCGATCTTCCTCAATCAGCTTACGCACAGCATCAACGTTTTCTTGGGTGACTGTAGTATTTGGACGACCTTGACGGGGATCATCACTGAGCTTGATACGTCCACGTTGAAATTCAGCAAACCAGCGATAAATTGTGGTTTTACTACCTCTGCATTGGCCGGGGAATAAGAGTATTTTCAAAGACTCCGCTTTACCGATGCTTGTCAGTGAGAGGTAATAAAAATTATTTGCACATGTATGTGCAAATAATTTTTTTTAAATTTACTTATATTTCTTATTGCGAGTTTTCTGATTTAAAGTTCAAACGTATTTAAATACATACGTACATACGTTTACGTCAATACATATGTTTGAATACTGATTCTGATAACGCACTTAACGGAAACCACAAGGTTTTTGTTACATGTTGAGTAAATACGGAAATCGTTCTTAATATTTTGTTTGGTATTTAAGTTTTTATAAAAAGGAAGTAGACTGGGAGGGAGGTTGCATGCATTGAAGTAACATTCCTCAGTTTAAGAGGCGACGGAATACTTCTCGCTGTCTTCACTTCAGTATTTCCTAATTTCTGAGAAAACATAATTATTATTTTAAGTCTCCCTTGCAATCTAGAGATTTGTAACATATTAATAATATAATATATTAACACGATAAAAAATCTCTCGAATTTCAATTGCAATTTGACAATGAAACAAACATGCAATTTTAGTTGATTGAACTCGGAATAAACAGGAAATGCAAATGCAAAAAACAATTAACATGGCTCCCGTGTTCATGCTCATCGCACAGAGTTAACGTTCAATTTCAGCGACTATACTGCAATGTTTCAAACAATTTAAATATCGTTTTAATCGAATTGTATTTTTTTTAGTTATAATTATTCCTGCATAGGTGGTTTTAATAAATCAGTTCAACGAATTGAATGTAACTAATTCAATTTATTTTGATCGCATATAATATACATTTTTTATAATTAAACATGACAAATAAGCACACACTCTACCAGATGGTTAGTGAATGCTATAACCCATAGACATTGACATATTTCCTCGATTGAAAATCAAAATGCAGATGTTTTATCACCTCTGAAGACCAAGATTTATTGCCTCTTTTCCGGTTCTCTACACTAACTTGTTTTGACGTACATTTTGTGAGATCGTGGTCCTTTCAGGTCAAACCGACCCATTCGTGCTACAACGATAATATAGCAGCAGCATGGTTCTACCACGTTTATTATACTAATATTCCCGTTTGTAGACAAAACGTAACTTTAATGTTAAAAAAAGATCAGAAAGATTCCCAATTGAATGCCAATAACACCGTCGTGAGCAATTAATCTAAACCTGAATTTATTGACGCTGCGTTTATTATTGGTTATCACATAAAATAGTAGGGCTGCCTACGTTTAACAGCGGACATGTGATAGGCTGTATCTATAGATATAGGGATTCTCTTTGAGCGTGGTTCTTCCCCGGTTCATTCCTTGCAGCTTAATACGCGTGCAGCGTGACTCTAGCACCAGAAAACTTTTCTGCTTTATCAGTTCTAGATATTACGAGCTTTAAAGTAGCCTGTGAGGATTCATTTGAGACACTTGCAAAGATAATAATTTCTTCCTGCTTGCTCCTACAAGTCAACTGTTGGACATGAGTCACTCCCGTTGTGATTTACATTAACCGTCACGCTTGGAAGACGGTTGGCAGGCGATTTAACGATCGCATTACCAGACCTGAACACCTTTGACGCTACTATTCGTCGCTATATTTTTAATGATTAGCTCAGCACTGCCATGTGGTTGCAGTGAAAAGAATCCATTACACTAATTTCGTCCTATGGGTTACTTAAGGGTTGATAATGGGAAATTGCCGAAAACTTCGTAAGGCTTCCGATATTTAGGGATATGATATTCTATTGTAAGTGGAATATAAGTTATTATGACTAATCATTCCCTGACACTCATGTGCAGCCGTAACAGACTAAAAAGAAGAAGAGAAATAAGAGAGAAATACAATGAAAAAACAATTTCATATTTTTTATTCCAACAGCAGTTTGTTATCATTGTCCTAAACCGCAAATGGCTTTTTCATGTAAAATTACGAAATATTAATGTAGATTTCTGGCCGTTCGGTTTCATTGTTGCCAGGATTTATATCACGTTTCTGTACGCTTTATAATTCACTAGAATCGTGCGTCTTTGCCCTTATAATTCTAAAATCTATTTAGTGTTGGTATTTCATTCAGTAAAAAATCCCACAAAACAAGACCTTAAGCCACCTCATTACCAAGTCTTCACTCCACCAAGTATTTTAAAACTATATAATAAGAAAAGAAAAACGATAGTCACTTACTATCAGTTAAGCAGCATCCTTAACTGATAGTAAGTGACTATCGTCTCTCACTGCCGCGTATAGTCATAAACGCGATCGCTAATCACGAGGTCCTGAGTGCGAATCCGTGGTCGGGCCAAAATCAGTTATTGGTTTCTCTGTCAAGAAATTTTCAGTAGCAGTCCGGAGTCAGGAAGTTGGCGGTGTTTTACCCCCATACCTTGAAAAGCACAAAAAGCCGTGGTCATCTCTCAAATCTCTCTACAATCGTGTCGGATTACCATATCATTGAAATATGACAGCGAGGGAATTAAGAGTGCACCTGCGTTAGCGCATACATTTGAGTACTGTAATCTTATCCTGCGCGGATGTTTATTTAGGACTTATTAAAACAAAGACTGCATCGTTGATCTAGTGGTCGTAAATGCAACTCTTGTACTTGGTTCGAATCCTAGATTGGGTTAAAAATCAATATTCTAATTTTTTATCAATAAATGTCGTGTAGGGTTACCGGACTATGAGAATGAGGGTGTAAATGGAGCCCATACGCATACTCTTTGGCATTATAATTATGTGGTGCGCAGTTAGTTATTCTCTGTTGAGACTGGCCGCCGTGAACGAAATTCGGACGGAAGTACCTTTTTTTACAGGATAGGGTGATAAACGAGCAAACAGTCCACCTGATGGTAAGTAGTTGATGTGGCCCATAGACATCTACATCTTTCCTCGATCAAAATGCAGATGCGTTGTCACCCGTGAGTACTAAGATGGAATGCCTCGTTTCCAGTAAAAAGGGTATCTGGTTCTCTACACTCACCATACGAAACACAGCAACATTAAGCTACTATTTGACGTGAGCGTGGTCGTTCCCCGATCGAGCCGACCGGTTCGTACTACAACTATACCACTAATATAACTGCAGCATGGCGCTACCTCGTATAAAATACATAGTAACAAAAAGGACAAAATAACGAAAAAGAATGTGCCAACTTGCCCATCATAATCAACATTACAGCCCTTCACAAGTCCACTGCTGAACATAGGCCTCCCAAAATTAATGCCACAAAACACGGTCCTGAGCCACCTGCATCCATTGACTTCCTGCATGTCTTACCAGGTCGTCACTCCACCTAATGGGGGGTTCGCCCTACACTACGCCCACCGGTTTGAGGGTGCCACTCGAGAACCTTTCTTCCCCATCGGTTATCGGTTCTTCGAGCTATATGGCCGGCCCATTGCCACTTCAGCTTACTAATCCGTTGGGCCATGTCGGTCACTTTGGTTTCATTGCGGATATTCTCATTTCTGAGTCTATCACGCAGAGAAACTCCGAGCATAGCCCTCTCCATAGCTCGCTGAGCGACCTTGAGCATCCTCATAGCGCCAGCAGTGAAGGACCAAGATCCGTAAGTCATCACTGGCAACACGCACTGGTTATACACTTTAGTTTTCAGAGGTTGAGGTATACCTGACGAGAAGATGTGTCGTAATTTCTCGAACGCTGCCCAGCCGAGTTGAATCTGTCGATTGACCTCTCGGTCCAAGTTAGACTTACCTAGTCGGACTATTTGTCCCAGGTAAACGTACTCGTCAACAACTTCGAGCATAGTGCTCCCAACAACTACCAGCATAGGTGTGACATGGACATTAAACATGATCTTTGTTTTGTCCATGTTCATCTTAAGACCTATCCGTTGGAAGACACCATTGAGGTCATTGAGCATAGTGCTAAGTTCCTCCAGCGATTCTGCCATAAGGACTATATCGTCGGCAAATCGAAAGTGAGTGATGTACTCACCATTGATGCTAATACCGTATCCTTTCCAGTCCAGTAGCTTGAAAACGTCTTTCAACGCAGCGGTGAAGAGTTTCGGGGATATAACGTCACCCTGTCTTACACCTCTCCGCAGTTGAATAGGTTTCGAACTCTGGTTCTGTACTCGGATAGCCATCGTAGCCCTACTGTACAAACACTTCAGTACTTCGATATACCGACTGTCAACTTGGCACCGCTGAAGGGACTGTAGCACCACACAAATTTCGACGGAATCAAAGGCTTTCTCATAGTCCACATACGCCAGGCAAAGTGGCAGATTGTACTCTACGGTTTTCTGTACAATCTGCCGCAGGGTATATATGTGGTCTATGGTACTGAAGCCTTTTCGGAAACCGGCTTGATCGGGAGGCTGGAAGTCGTCGAGTCTGCGTGCGAGACGATTCGTAATGACTCTCGAAAACAGCACGTAGAGGCGGCTCAGTGGAGAAATCGGTCAGTAGTTCATCAAGAGAGCGTTGTCGCTTTTCTTAAAGAACAAGACCACCGCGATTCTGCTACACGCCTCCGGAGTACGCCACGTACTTCTTTAATACGAGCAGTACTAAAGTTGTGTAAGTCTCGGCGCATGCATTTGGAGATCTGTCTGTTCAGTTGCCTGTATGCTGTCAAATATGTTGACGATTACAGCCTCATCTCCCGTCTAACAGCCATGAGATTAAGAGTGTGATCTAAGAGTTTTTGTGTTCTTCAACGGCGGGTCTTGCCGAACTTAGCTTCGACCGCATGGACAGTTTCCACGAGCTTGTAATTCATATCGTCCACTGCATTGCAATCTTCTAGGCACTGAAAGCGGTTACGTAACTCGAGCTGAAAGGTTTCGGGATTCTGGATTACAGCACGAGGGACGGAGCGTTGACTTCATTAGACGAGACCTCTCCAACTTAACGTTTAGGTTCAGTGTGCCTCTAATCATTCGGTGATCGCTGCCAGTTTTCACCCTTGCGATCACTGAGACATCACTGAACAGTTGGCGTCTGGTCGTCATAATGAAGTCAATCTCATTTTTTGTCGAGCCGTCGGGGCTCGACCAGGTCCACTTCCAGTGGGGTCACTTCTGGAAGAAAGAGTTTATCATAAAAGAGTCCCTCTTTCTCCATTAAGTCGGCCAGCTGCTGGCCCCTTCGGTTCCGTTGCCCTACTCCAAATTTCCCTACCTTCAGCTCACCGCTTTCTCTTGTGCCTAGTTTTGCGTTGAAGTCTCCCATCAACACCGTGGGTTTTGGAGGAATGCATGGCTCTGGAAATATCCTCATACATTTCCTCCGCCTGCCCATCGGGATGTACCGAGGTTGATGCGTAGACCTGTATGACCTTCAATGAATACCGTTTGGTGATTCTGAGTATCAGGTACGCGACCCTCGTCGACACACTCCCAATCTTTACAACGTTGTTAACGAGAGACTTGTGGACGATAAATCCGACACCTCCTTGGGACAGATGGTCGCCCTCCTGGTGATAGAACAAGTTTCCGGACTAAAGCAACCCGTGTCCTCCCCCTCTCTTGGGACCTCGGATAATCCAATAATATGCCAGCGCAACTTGTCTACCTCTTCTTCCAGCTCCAGTATCTTCTCATCAGTCCTCAGGGTGCGTGCGTTATATGTTGCCAGGTCGAGTCGTCGTAGGTGGCAACCGAACCTCCACCGGAGATTCTTAGCACCCCCTGCCCCGCCGTTACCATGGTCGTCACCGTAGCCAGGAATAGCGGGGCCGCCGGGGACTGGGGGCCGTCTATTTGTGTAATTGTTCATGGGGGGGTATATTGCTATAGTTGCCACGCTTGGCGAGCGGGTTGGCAACCGCAGTTTTTTTATTATATCACAGTTGTTATCAGGAAGATGCTGCTGCCCATCTCCTGCCTGTCTCCCTCTGTCGCCTCTTACGACACCCACGGGAAGATATGGGGTAGTGTATATTCTCAACCATCACTACACGGTATGCCTAACGGTACAACTTGCCCAGCATGTCGTAAAAATCGACTAAATATATTGTATTGTATAAGTCTGTCTCTCTCCGGTCGTGTTAGGTTGCCATCCCGTCATACTATGAAAATGACGGTGTAAAGAGAGCACGTGTGCATACTCATACTCTTGGATATTATAATCATGTCTTGCACAGATGGCTTATATCTGTTTAGACTGGCCACTGCGATCGAAATTCAATCTGGATCATTAGGGCTTAGGTCGGGGCTGTACGGTGGATGGTCTAATAATTCTTTGTTTTCTTGCTCTAAAAACTCTTTTGTTCTGTTTGCGGTGTGAGAACTCGCATTGTCGTGATGGAGGATGATGCGGCGGTTGCAGTTCTCTTTACGGAGTTCAGAAACGACCTGTGGCAAACAAATGCTAGCATACCATTTTGCATTAACCGTTCTTTGTCACTCAAAGGGAATAGTCGTAACACGGCCAGTTTTGGAGACAAACGTGGGCACCATTTTTTTTTTTGCAACACTCCGTGAACGGACAATTTTTGTTGGCTTTAACTTATTTTCGAACAGCCAAACTCGTGACTGGTTTTTTGTTTCGGGTTCGTACGCGTATATCTAGGATTCGTCACCTGATACGATGTTGTATACAGCATTTGAGGATCCTGCGTGGAATCTTTCGAGAGTTCTGACGCACCAAGTAACGCGAGCCGCTTTTTGCTCTTCACAGAGCGAATGCGGTATCCATCGGGAAAACAACTTTTTTACACCTAATTGTTCATGCAAGATTATTTGTATTTGACTCATGCCAATGTCTAAAGTTGCCTGAATTTCGCGGTATGTCACATGTCGATCTTCCTCAATCAGCTTACGCACAGCATCAACGTTTTCTTGGGTGACTGTAGTATTTGGACGACCTTGACGGGGATCATCACTGAGCTTGATATCCACGTTGAAATTCAGCAAACCAGCGATAAATTGTGGTTTTACTACCTCTGCATTGGCCGGGGAATAAGAGTATTTTCAAAGACTCCGCTTTACCGATGCTTGTCAGTGAGAGGTAATAAAAATTATTTGCACATGTATGTGCAAATAATTTTTTTAAATTTACTTATATTTCTTATTGCGAGTTTTCTGATTTAAAGTTCAAACGTATTTAAATACATACGTACATACGTTTACGTCAATACATATGTTTGAATACTGATTCTGATAACGCACTTAACGGAAACCACAAGGTTTTTGTTACATGTTGAGTAAATACGGAAATCGTTCTTAATATTTTGTTTGGTATTTAAGTTTTTATAAAAAAGGAAGTAGACTGGGAGGGAGGTTGCATGCATTGAAGTAACATTCCTCAGTTTAAGAGGCGACGGAATACTTCTCGCTGTCTTCACTTCAGTATTTCCTAATTTCTGAGAAAACATAATTATTATTTTAAGTCTCCCTTGCAATCTAGAGATTTGTAACATATTAATAATATAATATATTAACACGATAAAAAATCTCTCGAATTTCAATTGCAATTTGACAATGAAACAAACATGCAATTTTAGTTGATTGAACTCGGAATAAACAGGAAATGCAAATGCAAAAAACAATTAACATGGCTCCCGTGTTCATGCTCATCGCACAGAGTTAACGTTCAATTTCAGCGACTATACTGCAATGTTTCAAACAATTTAAATATCGTTTTAATCGAATTGTATTTTTTTTAGTTATAATTATTCCTGCATAGGTGGTTTTAATAAATCAGTTCAACGAATTGAATGTAACTAATTCAATTTATTTTGATCGCATATAATATACATTTTTTATAATTAAACATGACAAATAAGCACACACTCTACCAGATGGTTAGTGAATGCTATAACCCATAGACATTGACATATTTCCTCGATTGAAAATCAAAATGCAGATGTTTTATCACCTCTGAAGACCAAGATTTATTGCCTCTTTTCCGGTTCTCTACACTAACTTGTTTTGACGTACATTTTGTGAGATCGTGGTCCTTTCAGGTCAAACCGACCCATTCGTGCTACAACTATAATATAGCAGCAGCATGGTTCTACCACGTTTATTATACTAATATTCCCGTTTGTAGACAAAACGTAACTTTAATGTTAAAAAAAGATCAGAAAGATTCCCAATTGAATGCCAATAACACCGTCGTGAGCAATTAATCTAAACCTGAATTTATTGACGCTGCGTTTATTATTGGTTATCACATAAAATAGTAGGGCTGCCTACGTTTAACAGCGGACATGTGATAGGCTGTATCTATAGATATAGGGATTCTCTTTGAGCGTGGTTCTTCCCCGGTTCATTCCTTGCAGCTTAATACGCGTGCAGCGTGACTCTAGCACCAGAAAACTTTTCTGCTTTATCAGTTCAGATATTACGAGCTTTAAAGTAGCCTGTGAGGATTCATTTGAGACACTTGCAAAGATAATAATTTCTTCCTGCTTGCTCCTACAAGTCAACTGTTGGACATGAGTCACTCCCGTTGTGATTTACATTAACCGTCACGCTTGGAAGACGGTTGGCAGGCGATTTAACGATCGCATTACCAGACCTGAACACCTTTGACGCTACTATTCGTCGCTATATTTTTAATGATTAGCTCAGCACTGCCATGTGGTTGCAGTGAAAAGAATCCATTACACTAATTTCGTCCTATGGGTTACTTAAGGGTTGATAATGGGAAATTGCCGAAAACTTCGTAAGGCTTCCGATATTTAGGGATATGATATTCTATTGTAAGTGGAATATAAGTTATTATGACTAATCATTCCCTGACACTCATGTGCAGCCGTAACAGACTAAAAAGAAGAAGAAGAGAAATAAGAGAGAAATACAATGAAAAAACAATTTCATATTTTTTATTCCAACAGCAGTTTGTTATCATTGTCCTAAACCGCAAATGGCTTTTTCATGTAAAATTACGAAATATTAATGTAGATTTCTGGCCGTTCGGTTTCATTGTTGCCAGGATTTATATCACGTTTCTGTACGCTTTATAATTCACTAGAATCGTGCGTCTTTGCCCTTATAATTCTAAAATCTATTTAGTGTTGGTGTTTCATTCAGTAAAAAAAATCCCACAAAACATGACCTTGAGCCACCTCATTACCAAGTCTTCACTCCACCAAGTATTTTAAAACTATATAATAAGAAAAGAAAAACGATAGTCACTTACTATCAGTTAAGCAGCATCCTTAACTGATAGTAAGTGACGATCGTCTCTCACTGCCGCGTCTAGTCATAAACGCGATCGCTAATCACGAGGTCCTGGGTGCGAATCCGTGGTCGGGCCAAAATCAGTTATTGGTTTCTCTGTCAAGAAATTTTCAGTAGCAGTCCGGAGTCAGGAAGTTGGCGGTGTTTTACCCCCATACCTTAAAAAGCACAAAAAGCCGTGGTCATCTCTCAAATCTCTCTACAATCGTGTCGGATTATCATATCATTGAAATATGACAGCGAGGGAATTAAGAGTGCACCTGCGTTAGCGCATACATTTGAGTACTGTAATCTTATCCTGCGCGGATGTTTATTTAGGACTTATTAAAACAAAGACTGCATCGTTGATCTAGTGGTCGTAAATGCAACTCTTGTACTTGGTTCGAATCCTAGATTGGGTTAAAAATCAATATTCTAATTTTTTATCAATAAATGTCGTGTAGGGTTACCGGACTATGAGAATGAGGGTGTAAATGGAGCCCATACACATAGTCTTTGGCATTATAATTATGTGGTGCGCAGTTAGTTATTCTCTGTTGAGACTGGCCGCCGTGAACGAAATTCGGTCTGAAGTACTTTTTTTTACAGGATAGGGTGACAAACGAGCAAACAGTCCACCTGATGGTAAGTGGTTGCTGTGGCCCATGACATCTACATCTTTCCTCGATCAAAATGCAGATGCGTTGTCACCCGTGAGTACCAAGATGGAATGCCTCGTTTCCAGTAAAAAGGGTATCTGGTTCTCTACACTCACCATACGAAACACAGCAACATTAAGCTACTATTTGACGTGAGCGTGGTCGTTCCCCGATCGAGCCGACCGGTTCGTACTACAACTATACCACTAATATAACTGCAGCATGGCGCTACCTCGTATAAAATACATAGTAACAAAAAGGACAAAATAACGAAAAAGAATGTGCCAACTTGCCCATCATAATCAACATTACAGCCCTTCACAAGTCCACTGCTGAACATAGGCCTCCCAAAATTAATGCCACAAAACACGGTCCTGAGCCACCTGCATCCATTGACTTCCTGCATGTCTTACCAGGTCGTCACTCCACCTAATGGGGGTTCGCCCTACACTACGCCCACCGGTTTGAGGGTGCCACTCGAGAACCTTTCTTCCCCATCGGTTATCGGTTCTTCGAGCTATATGGCCGGCCCATTGCCACTTCAGCTTACTAATCCGTTGGGCCATGTCGGTCACTTTGGTTTCATTGCGGATATTCTCATTTCTGAGTCTATCACGCAGAGAAACTCCGAGCATAGCCCTCTCCATAGCTCGCTGAGCGACCTTGAGCATCCTTATAGCGCCAGCAGTGAAGGACCAAGATCCGTAAGTCATCACTGGCAACACGCACTGGTTATACACTTTAGTTTTCAGAGGTTGAGGTATACCTGACGAGAAGATGTGTCGTAATTTCTCGAACGCTGCCCAGCCGAGTTGAATCTGTCGATTGACCTCTCGGTCCAAGTTAGACTTACCTAGTCGGACTATTTGTCCCAGGTAAACGTACTCGTCAACAACTTCGAGCATAGTGCTCCCAACAACTACCAGCATAGGTGTGACATGGACATTAAACATGATCTTTGTTTTGTCCATGTTCATCTTAAGACCTATCCGTTGGAAGACACCATTGAGGTCATTGAGCATAGTGCTAAGTTCCTCCAGCGATTCTGCCATAAGGACTATATCGTCGGCAAATCGAAAGTGAGTGATGTACTCGCCATTGATGCTAATACCGTATCCTTTCCAGTCCAGTAGCTTGAAAACGTCTTTCACCGCAGCGGTGAAGAGTTTCGGGGATATAACGTCACCCTGTCTTACACCTCTCCGCAGTTGAATAGGTTTCGAACTCTGGTTCTGTACTCGGATAGCCATCGTAGCCCTACTGTACAAACACTTCAGTACTTCGATATACCGACTGTCAACTTGGCACCGCTGAAGGGACTGTAGCACCACACAAATTTCGACGGAATCAAAGGCTTTCTCATAGTCCACATACGCCAGGCAAAGTGGCAGATTGTACTCTACGGTTTTCTGTACAATCTGCCGCAGGGTATATATGTGGTCTATGGTACTGAAGCCTTTTCGGAAACCGGCTTGATCGGGAGGCTGGAAGTCGTCGAGTCTGCGTGCGAGACGATTCGTAATGACTCTCGAAAACAGCACGTAGAGGCGGCTCAGTGGAGAAATCGGTCAGTAGTTCATCAAGAGAGCGTTGTCGCTTTTCTTAAAGAACAAGACCACCGCGATTCTGCTACACGCCTCCGGAGTACGCCACGTACTTCTTTAATACGAGCAGTACTAAAGTTGTGTAAGTCTCGGCGCATGCATTTGGAGATCTGTCTGTTCAGTTGCCTGTATGCTGTCAAATATGTTGACGATTACAGCCTCATCTCCCGTCTAACAGCCATGAGATTAAGAGTGTGATCTAAGAGTTTTTGTGTTCTTCAACGGCGGGTCTTGCCGAACTTAGCTTCGACCGCATGGACAGTTTCCACGAGCTTGTAATTCATATCGTCCACTGCATTGCAATCTTCTAGGCACTGAAAGCGGTTACGTAACTCGAGCTGAAAGGTTTCGGGATTCTGGATTACAGCACGAGGGGGACGGAGCGTTGACTTCATTAGACGAGACCTCTCCAACTTAACGTTTAGGTTCAGTGTGCCTCTAATCATTCGGTGATCGCTGCCAGTTTTCACCCTTGCGATCACTGAGACATCACTGAACAGTTGGCGTCTGGTCGTCACAATGAAGTCAATCTCATTTTTTGTCGAGCCGTCGGGGCTCGACCAGGTCCACTTCCAGTGGGGTCACTTCTGGAAGAAAGAGTTTATCATAAAAGAGTCCCTCTTTCTCCATTAAGTCGGCCAGCTGCTGGCCCCTTCGGTTCCGTTGCCCTACTCCAAATTTCCCTACCTTCAGCTCACCGCTTTCTCTTGTGCCTAGTTTTGCGTTGAAGTCTCCCATCAACACCGTGGGTTTTGGAGGAATGCATGGCTCTGGAAATATCCTCATACATTTCCTCCGCCTGCCCATCGGGATGTACCGAGGTTGATGCGTAGACCTGTATGACCTTCAATGAATACCGTTTGGTGATTCTGAGTATCAGGTACGCGACCCTCGTCGACACACTCCCAATCTTTACAACGTTGTTAACGAGAGACTTGTGGACGATAAATCCGACACCTCCTTGGGACAGATGGTCGCCCTCCTGGTGATAGAACAAGTTTCCGGACTAAAGCAACCCGTGTCCTCCCCCTCTCTTGGGACCTCGGATAATCCAATAATATGCCAGCGCAACTTGTCTACCTCTTCTTCCAGCTCCAGTATCTTCTCATCAGTCCTCAGGGTGCGTGCGTTATATGTTGCCAGGTCGAGTCGTCGTAGGTGGCAACCGAACCTCCACCGGAGATTCTTAGCACCCCCTGCCCCGCCGTTACCATGGTCGCCACCGTAGCCGGGAATAGCGGGGCCGCCGGGGACTGGGGGCCGTCTATTTGTGTAATTGTTCATGGGGGGTATATTGCTATAGTTGCCACGCTTGGCGAGCGGGTTGGCAACCGCAGTTTTTTTATTATATCACAGTTGTTATCAGGAAGATGCTGCTGCCCATCTCCTGCCTGTCTCCCTCTGTCGCCTCTTACGACACCCACGGGAAGATATGGGGTAGTGTATATTCTCAACCATCACTACACGGTATGCCTAACGGTACAACTTGCCCAGCATGTCGTAAAAATCGACTAAAGATATTGTATTGTATAAGTCTGTCTCTCTCCGGTCGTGTTAGGGCTGCCATCCCGTCATACTATGAAAATGACGGTGTAAAGAGAGCACGTGTGCATACTCATACTCTTGGATATTATAATCATGTCTTGCACAGATGGCTTATATCTGTTTAGACTGGCCACTGCGATCGAAATTCAATCTGGATCATTAGGGCTTAGGTCGGGGCTGTACGGTGGATGGTCTAATAATTCTTTGTTTTCTTGCTCTAAAAACTCTTTTGTTCTGTTTGCGGTGTGAGAACTCGCATTGTCGTGATGGAGGATGATGCGGCGGTTGCAGTTCTCTTTACGGAGTTCAGAAACGACCTGTGGCAAACAAATGCTAGCATACCATTTTGCATTAACCGTTCTTTGTCACTCAAAGGGAATAGTCGTAACACGGCCAGTTTTGGAGACAAACGTGGGCACCATTTTTTTTTTTGCAACACTCCGTGAACGGACAATTTTTGTTGGCTTTAACTTATTTTCGAACAGCCAAACTCGTGACTGGTTTTTTGTTTCGGGTTCGTACGCGTATATCTAGGATTCGTCACCTGATACGATGTTGTATACAGCATTTGAGGATCCTGCGTGGAATCTTTCGAGAGTTCTGACGCACCAAGTAACGCGAGCCGCTTTTTGCTCTTCACAGAGCGAATGCGGTATCCATCGGGAAAACAACTTTTTTACACCTAATTGTTCATGCAAGATTATTTGTATTTGACTCATGCCAATGTCTAAAGTTGCCTGAATTTCGCGGTATGTCACATGTCGATCTTCCTCAATCAGCTTACGCACAGCATCAACGTTTTCTTGGGTGACTGTAGTATTTGGACGACCTTGACGGGGATCATCACTGAGCTTGATACGTCCACGTTGAAATTCAGCAAACCAGCGATAAATTGTGGTTTTACTACCTCTGCATTGGCCGGGGAATAAGAGTATTTTCAAAGACTCCGCTTTACCGATGCTTGTCAGTGAGAGGTAATAAAAATTATTTGCACATGTATGTGCAAATAATTTTTTTAAATTTACTTATATTTCTTATTGCGAGTTTTCTGATTTAAAGTTCAAACGTATTTAAATACATACGTACATACGTTTACGTCAATACATATGTTTGAATACTGATTCTGATAACGCACTTAACGGAAACCACAAGGTTTTTGTTACATGTTGAGTAAATACGGAAATCGTTCTTAATATTTTGTTTGGTATTTAAGTTTTTATAAAAAGGAAGTAGACGGTGAGGGAGGTTGCATGCATTGAAGTAACATTCCTCAGTTTAAGAGGCGACGGAATACTTCTCGCTGTCTTCACTTCAGTATTTCCTAATTTCTGAGAAAACATAATTATTATTTTAAGTCTCCCTTGCAATCTAGAGATTTGTAACATATTAATAATATAATATATTAACACGATAAAAAATCTCTCGAATTTCAATTGCAATTTGACAATGAAACAAACATGCAATTTTAGTTGATTGAACTCGGAATAAACAAAAAATGTAAATGCAAAAAACAATTAACATGGCTTCCGGTTCATGCCCATGGCACAGAGATAACGTTTAATTTCAGCGAATATTCTGCAATGTTTCAAACAATTTAAATATTTTTTAATCGAATTGTATTTTTTTTAGTTATAATTATTCCTGCATAGGTGGTTTTAATAAATCAGTTCAACGAATTGAATGTAACTAATTCAATTTATTTTGATCGCATATAATATACATTTTTTATAATTAAACATGACAAATAAGCACACACTCTACCAGATGGTTAGTGAATGCTATAACCCATAGACATTGACATATTTCCTCGATTGAAAATCAAAATGCAGATGTTTTATCACCTCTGAAGACCAAGATTTATTGCCTCTTTTCCGGTTCTCTACACTAACTTGTTTTGACGTACATTTTGTGAGATCGTGGTCCTTTCAGGTCAAACCGACCCATTCGTGCTACAACGATAATATAGCAGCAGCATGGTTCTACCACGTTCATCATTCTAATATTCCCGTTTGTAGACAAAACGTAACTTCAATGTTAAAAAAAGATCAGAAAGATTCCCAATTGAATGCCAATAACACCGTCGTGAGCAATTAATCTAAACCTGAATTTATTGACGCTGCGTTTATTATTGGTTATCACATAAAAATAGTAGGGCTGCCTACGTTTAACAGCGGACATGTGATAGGCTGTATCTATAGATATAGGGATTCTCTTTGAGCGTGGTTCTTCCCCGGTTCATTCCTTGCAGCTTAATACGCGTGCAGCGTGACTCTAGCACCAGAAAACTTTTTCTGCTTTATCAGTTCTAGATATTACGAGCTTTAAAGTAGCCTGTGGAGGATTCATTTGAGACACTTTCAAAGATAATAATTTCTTCCTGCTTGCTCCTACAAGTCAACTGTTGGACATGAGTCACTCCCGTTGTGATTTACATTAACCGTCACGCTTGGAAGACGGTTGGCAGGCGGTTTAACGATCGCATTGCCAGACCTGAACACCTTTGACGCCACTATTCGTCGCTATATTTTAAGTGATTAGTCTTGGTATCAACTCAGCACTGCCGTGTGGTTGCGGTGAAAAGAATCCATTACACTCATTTCGTCCTATGGGTTACTTAAGGGTTGATAATGGGAAATTGCCGAAAACTTCGTAAGGCTTCCGATATTTAGGGATATGATATTCTATTGTAAGTGGAATATAAGTTATTATGACTAATCATTCCTTAACACTCATGTGCAGCCGTAACAGACTAAAAAAGAAGAAGAGAAATAAGAGAGAAATACAATGAAAAAACAATTTCATATTTTTATTCCAACAGCCGTTTGTTATCATTGTCCTAAACCGCAAATGGCTTTTTCATGTAAAATTACGAAATATTTATGTAGATTTCTGGCCGTTCGGTTTCATTGTTGCCAGGATTTATATCACGTTTCTGTACGCTTTATAATTCACTAGAATCGTGCGTCTTTTGCCCTTATAATTCTAAAATCTATTTAGTGTTGGTGTTTCATTCAGTAAAAAATCCCACAAAACATGACCTTGAGCCACCTCATTACCAAGTCTTCACTCCACCAAGTATTTTGAAACTATATAATAAGAAAAGAAAAACGATAGTCACTTACTATCAGTTAAGCAGCATCCTTAACTGATAGTAAGTGACTATCGCTCTCACTGCCGCGTCTAGTCATAAACGCGATCGCTAATCACGAGGTCCTGAGTGCGAATCCGTGGTCGGGCCAAAATCAGTTATTGGTTTCTCTGTCAAGAAATTTTCAGTAGCAGTCCGGAGTCAGGAAGTTGGCGGTGTTTTACCCCATACCTTGAAAAGCACAAAAAGCCGTGGTCATCTCTCAAATCTCTCTACAATCGTGTCGGATTACCATATCATTGAACTATGACAGCGAGGGAATTAAGAGTGCACCCGCGTTAGCGCATACATTTGAGCACTATAATCTTGTCCTGCGCGGATGGAATCTTGTTCTGTCCTGCAGAGATGGTTTCCTTTGAGACTAGCCAATGTGATCGATATTTGGTCAGGAGGACATTTTTTTAAAATCACCGCCTATGAATATCTGCAACGCCAAAGGAATTGCAGGTGTGTTGCCGGCACTTTAAAAAGGAAGGCTTTTTTCTTAAAGGTCCCAAAGTCGTATCGGTACGGAAAAAGATTATAGAACAAGAAGTAGCTAAAGGGTCGTCTTTGTTTTTGCTAACCGATACGAGGCTGATATTCAAAAATCTTTTTTCCAAATGGAAATAAATTATTTGGGCTATGTGCTGAGCTACAACCTCTTCAGTCTACAGGACCGTTAAGCTTTATAAGTTACACTGGTTCTACTACGGATGTCTTCATTACGAATTCTATCGACGCAGAGAATCTTAGAGCATAGTCCTTACTGGGTGCGCGGTAAAATGATGAAAAGTATTGGTGGGGCAAACGATCAAGTGGACTGTATTAGCGGGGTTCTAAAAAAACCAAAACAAATGGCGGACATGGTACGTAGAGTTGGTTGACATAACGGGACATGAGCTGCTGGGGAAAAGGAACAGCAAATAAAACTGTTCATCAATAAGGTCAGACACTTACCTGGGGAAGCGGCGAGCCATGCGGGCACAATGATAATTGTGAACTGTTGTCGATTCGACGACAACGAAAATTGTATTGTTGTATGTCTTATAGCTTCTACCGTCTCCTTTTCACTTTGGTGGACCGCACCTCTCATTGGAGGACCAAAGATGTGTCCACCAGTATCTAACCTCCCCCCATTAGGCAGATCCGCGCCGGAAAGGAATGGAAGTGAGGGCAATTATGTCAACCAACCCAACTAACAAAATACATCAACAAATAAGATATTCAAGGATGTGCGTCGGCGCAACCATTCTTCCCTGGCTTGAAGCGTTCCCTTCAGAACTAAGTAAAGCTACTACAAAGACTTAAATTTAAACTACTAACCTAAGCTAGAAAAGCAATTCGAAAATATTGGTTAGCTAAAGGACAGAGACGTACAACAGGACGCAAATATGAAATGCAAGTGTGTGCGGTGGCGCAACCACTTTCCATAGCTCTTTCGTAACTATATAT
>CAJQZP010000061.1:0-28496 GCA_907164705.1 Parnassius apollo
CAGTTATTTTACTTTCTTCTTCACCATCTTTCATTAAAGTCCGTATACGTTCACTGCTATAAATGGGCCTGTCTCATAGTAGAGATGATTTGACGATTAACGTCACAATTAGCGGGTGGATCAACAATCGAAATGCCACACGTCTCGTATCTATGAGTTTTTTTTATAGGATAGGATGACAAACGAGTACACAGTCCACCTGATGGTAAGTGGTTGCTGTGGCCCACAGACATTTACATCTATCCTCGATTAAGAATCGAAATGCAGATGCGTTGTCACTCGTGATTTCCAGTAAATAGGTGTCAAGTTCTCTACATTAACCATACGCTACTCAGCACGGCCACTTTAAGCTACTATTTTACCATGGCATTCTGTAAAAGCGTTTGGTCCCCGCCAGCGTAAATAAAATTATCAATTACAATTTTGTAAGTGCTGATTTACCACGTACCCTTGGGTGAAGGAAATAATCATGAAGAAACCTAAATACCTGAGAAATTAGAACAAAAATTCGAAAACATGGGAAGTTCATCAACACGCATTGTGGTAGCGCGGCGTACATTTCTTGCCCTAAGCCCTCTCAGAAATGAGAGGAGGCCCGCATCCAGTAGTGGGATGTACACAGGCTGTAACTTTAACTTTTTAAGAATGAGAAGTAGAGAGTGATTGCGATGGCGATCTCGTGTTGTGATTATGGAACTATCACAGCATGAGATCGCTAATAATGGATAAAACAACCAACGGTCGATTGTAACGCCGCGGCGACACAAAACTATAAAGACGTGACTCTTACGCAAGGCTCCACGGACCGTGAACATTCCACTGGCCACTGAGCATGAGCCAAGAAGCACAAAAACGTCAATATAAAACTTAATATAATTACAACTTATTGGTGCATCAACATAACTGACATAAAATAAAGTTTCCGCAAACGACTGTTTGTTTATTTTGTAAGCTGTAAACGAGAACGATGAGATTAGAAGACATTAAATGAATTTTATTTAGCAATTACTGTTCCTAATTGGATTAAGTTCTTCATATAACGTGCTCACAGTCCACTTGATAGTAAGCGCATGTGGCCCATAGACATCTGCGTCTGTTCTCGATCAAGAATTAAAACCCAGATGCGTTGTCTTGTCCTGATGACTAAGAGAGACACTTTTATCTGGTGATGATACTGACCTTTTGCCAAAATTTCTTTTTGTTAACTAACTATACAAGATTATAATGAACAATAGCGTTATACTTCTCAGAGTAGGTGCAGAGTAGCCAGTCTCTCGGTATTCTATAGGAAATATTTCGGAGAGTGTGTGCAGGGATTACATGCTTTAATTCCTGCCTCCCCTTTTCACCATTATAAAACAAGGCTGTCATCGGTCCTTCAATCCTTTGTTGCTGATATACCACGCGTCCGAACCAAATGGTTTTCTGTGCCTTTCGTAATGCGTACAGTAAGAGAGTGACATAATCTGTCGATATCTGTCTTTCCATCCGAATAAAATTGAGTCGTCTCCGAGCGAAGAGTGAACGGGACTTTGTAACGCCAAGACAGTGCGATATGTCGTCTAGCGTTTCATTACTACTTTCAGTTAAAATACTAATACATAAATAACCTCTCATTTCTGAGAGGGTTTTGAGACAAGTAATTGTCGGTGCTGCCTCAATGAATATGAATAAAATCCTTAAAATGAGTTACATTCAAGAATATAATGAAATTCTTAATTATTCAATATTCAACCTTCAGATTTGGAGAATTTATTTACTCGCAACAGTAGGCTGATTAAAGTTAGCTCTTCCGCTCTTTAGTCAAAGATCTCGCGACGTTATTAAGGTGCCACAAAAGATGAAACGAATAGAAATAGATTTTTGTTGAATGTTGATTAAAAGTACTTATTGAAATTATGAAGAAGTCAAAATCATGTCAATTTGATATATAAAACCTTAGAGTAATTACATACAATATGCATATAAAACATTCATAAGATTTTATATACAGATTGTTAACAATGAAGAGTTTTTTTGTAATTTTTTTTGTTTAAATTGTTCTAAAATATAGGTATTATCAACACATTCCATACTACAACTTATACAAATAATAAAATATTTTCCTTTTGTTTGCAGTATTTACGCATCTTCTACAACACTTACATTAAAATATTATTATACATTTAATCTAGATTTATTTTAAACGTTTAAAACGTTCTTATGAATATCTATATTTATTATATATTAAAAATAAGTTTAATTTTCTATTGGTTCGAAAAATATCTTTTTTCTGGGAAGAACCATTAAAAAGCAAGAAATCCTTTAAAAGAAAACTTTACCATCTTGTATTGTGACATAATTAACTACACAAATCTTTAGTTTATGGGTGACAATAATCTAATAAGATTATTGTCACCAATAAACCCCGTAAAATTATAATAACTCTTTTTATGCCATCTTTGTTTATAAACGTTTTTTGAACATGGCATTGGACAAATTTTGTAGATTTTCTGGGATTTTGTTGTATAAGCGTACACACTGCCACAATAATGAATGACGATGAATGAATCTGTAGAGCCCAGAAACTAATGCTTCTAAATTGTGTTTTTTCCTAGCGTTTACAGAGTAAATATTACTAATTATTTAAACTACGAATATTTTTCCGTAAACATACATTTTCGTAAATATATTAAAGGACCAAAGTTTAGTTTATTTAAAAATTTGTTTTAGAGCCCCTCTAGGTGTAAAATAGTAGATTGCCCTTATGACCTTTTTTATAAAACAAATATTATTTCAGTTTGCGTGCGTTTGCCCATAGCAGAAAACAATAGCTAAAATAAACAATTATGCAGAATTGAGCTTGCTTTCATTTCGATTTCTTATATGTACGCGAACACTACACATTGAAATAATACTAGTTTCACGGATTTTATCGCGTATATTTAACTTTTTAAATACCCGACGCTTCGAGCGCTTTACAGCACTCATGGGCACGGGGGGAACTGAGATGTTCAACGTCCTTCCTGATGTCATAGTTAACAGCGGTTACCATATAATAAAATTTAACTTTTACTCCGATCTACACAGTATGAACTTATGGTATCTTGAAGTCTTGCAGTTGTATGCTTGGGTTGGGATTTAATTTTATTTATTATAGGATCCCAAGCAGATGGTAGCACCCAGCCATCTTCTCTATTGAAATTAGGATGTTTTTTGATTTCAATGGCCTCGCGAATCATCTTTGGAAGGAATCGGTGTTCTTTAGCGAGGATTTGTGGTCTATCAAATCTGATGTAGTGACGGAGGCGATCCTGCACGTATTCACAGACTGCGGACTTCCCGGAGCGTCGATTTTTCACATCAGCTGTATGTTCTTTAACGCGGGTTTACATACTTCAAGCCGCCGAAGAAGATTGGTCAGTTTTTACCATCAGTCAACCGTAACGTCCCTCTGCAAGATGCAGAAGTGTACAAGCTTGATTGTGAATGTGGTCTCTCCTACATAGGACAAACTAAAAGATCAATTAAAACCCGCGTTAAAGAACATATAGCTGATGTGAAGAATCGACGCTTCCGGGAAGTCTGCAGTCTGTGAACACGTACAAGATTGCCCCCGTCACTACATCAGATTTGATAGACCACAAATCCTCGCTAAAGAACACCAATTCCTTCCAAGAAGGTGAGGTGAGGCTATTGAAATCAAAAAACATCCTAATTTCAATAGAGAACATGGCTGAGTAATAAATATAATTAAATTCCAACCCGAGCATACAACTGCAAGACTTCAAGATACCATAAGCTGTGTAGATCGGAACAAAAGTTAAATTTTAATATATGGCAACCGCTGTTAACTATGACATCTGGACGTTGAACATCTCAGTTCCCCCCGTGCCCATGGGTGCTGTAAAGCGCTCGAAACGTCGGGTATTTATAGTTAAATATACGCGACAAAATCCGTAAAAACTAGTATTATTTAATTGCTTTTATTTCGTTTGTGTCTAGAGTGATACCAAGGAAAGGATGATAACTAAATAATATTAACGAAAAATATTACTGTAACAATTTTACCAGCACTTCGCTAATTAAATTATACTATTCGATGATTCAGAGCGTGGTCACCCAGTATACTCGTAAGAAAACTCCAATAGTATTAGTAATAATTGAAGTAAATAAAACGCTATTAGGCGAACGTGGGCTAATGAAATAAGTCGCAATTACCAGAGCGAGGCTGATGGTCGAAATGAGTTCGGCAAATGTTAGTAAAGTGATTTCCTCGTGAAAAGGATCTGTGTCAAAGAAATATGGACAACGATTTGCCAGATGAGATCTGGTTATTAAAGTATATTAACCTACCAAAGTGTTTATTGCGTAGTAAAAGAACTGCACTGACATTATAATAATATGTCATAATTCAAATTCAAATTAAATTACAAATTAATAGAAAGCCCCCTGTTGTTACTGTTGCGTGCAATATGCAAGTATTTTCAACTGGAGTATGTAAACGGAAATTATAAATAGGGCGACACTTTATATGATTTACAATGCATTGGAATAATATTATATAATGTTAAATGGGCTAAATTATTATTGCCTTACTTTTAAGACTTAATTTTTGAAACAACTTGTAGATAAAAAAAAAAAACTTATAAGAAAATTGTTATAGTGACTACGATTAATTTTTTAATGTTTGTAAACTCATATATATCTTGCATAGCCCTGTGGATATGTTTATATAAATAGAGTAGTATGGTAATAATGAATTTATGCAAAATATTTGACACTCACAGGATACAAGAGCGGTTACTAAATAACTTGTAACGTTCCTAATATAGTTAAATATTTTGATAAGCTAACCAGACTATATGTAGTTCCTACAATAGTAAATAGCTTATCTTTAGAATAAAAATGAGTCTATGAGTAATTATAAAAGAAAAATTTGAATTTGTAGAACATTAGTTAGGTATAATATAATATTTAGATTAATTTAAGTAAGTGTAAGACAGTGAATGTAAATTGGTAAATATACCTAGGAAAATACTTATCACTAGATGTATATGCAACATTTGACAAACAAATTTTTTTAAACATTACCCCCACACTAGCAGTTTATCCTGTACTGTGGAGGCAATTTACGTGTATAAATTTCACAAAGACAAACATTCAGACCCAGAGACCAGAACTATTTGTAGGCTATACAAATACTTGTAACCTGCGGGATTCGAATACGAGCCTCACAGCGCCGCAACTCATTGCTAAGCTAATGAACCACGGTGCCGTTTACAAACGAAATTTTATTTTCTTACGTCGAATAAATAAGTATATTTCAATTCTTAAAACATGTGACACATGTAATAAATGTTCGCTCCTTTTACTAAGTACTTGCAGGACATCACATTGCACCTCCTCCGACGGTGACAAATGACTCGCTTCGGAAGTCACTCGTGTGGCACGCGGACAGATATCACACCTCTCATGAATAATGCGCATTTCAATTTGTAAGGTGTGAATCGGTTTGTGTGATCGGTCTCTCTGATATAATTTTAATTAATCTCAAATAAATATACGCCGTCAAATACTCAAACCACTTAGGGTGACAGATGCAATTTTAGTTTTTTGTCTAAATTCAAATTCATATTTTTCATTCCATGTTAAAATTGAAACTCACTTAAAACAATAGAACTATGTATTGCAAATATAAAGGGAGTAAGACTGTATTACCTGAATACTGTATTACCTAAGTCACAAGTATCACAAAAAACAATTACTTAATGTTATTAAGTGTGTTCAAAACAGGAGGCCACTAATATTTAATTCAATTATTGCAATACTTTCATATTTACTAAATTGACTTATTATTTTATTATGAAAATGTCATATCTATATGACATAATAACTGTGTATTTAGAGATAAGTATTTAATAATATTAAATGTCAGAAAAATTTACTTCATTATATTTAAAAGAAATAATCCTATGTTAATAATTTATTCTACAAAGATAGGTTATATTATGCATGCTACGAATGTCAATACTTAATTTATTTAATTAAGAGATCAAAGAGTCTCTTTTCAAAAAAAAATAACATTAAACTCTTACAAACGATACTCTTCAATACGTAAACTTCAACTAACACGTCTCTCTCGCTTCTTTCTTCTTCTTTCTTACTCGTATCTACGCATACATGCTCGTTGGTTGAAGGTATCCTTTACTACGCCCATCTCCAATATATCGCCAATTTAGTCGATAAACTTTGGCCTGGGGCATTGCCTGCTGACTCTGCCATTCATTTCCGTGGCATAAAGTTGCTTTGTCCTTTTACCTATAACTTTTGTGTACTAAAACCGGTATGTGAATCTAGGACGAAAATTGTGTGATTAAAAACACATCCGACGGAGTTTATACGGTACTATTATACAGGAGGACAGCGTGATTGCTGCTGTGTCATTTCCTGAGTATTATTGTTAAATGTAATATTTCTCTTTCCTCGCTTGTATTACGCATGGAAACGCAAATGCAATGTTAAAAATGTTACAATAAATATTTTGCTCATAATATCCTATGCATCATGTGAAATATAAATTCATGAAGCGAAATTCTAAGCAATTAACCTACTACACACACTGTCAATCGAATCGAAGCTTTAGCTCTATATATCTAAATAAGCAGGCGGACTTAGTTTTGCAGTATATGCTGTAAGAAAGTTTAGAAGTCTAACCAATGTTGAGACAGCTCGATTAGTTTATTTTAGTTACTTTCTTAGTATAATGTCTTACGAAATTTTGCTATGAGATAATGCGACTGACTTTGAATTCATATTTGTTTTGCAAAAGAGAGCCGTACGGGCGATTTGTAACTTAAATTGTAAAGAATCCCTTAGAATATTATTTTTGGTATGGCAATATATTTATGAAAATGTACTGCATATACATAAAAACATAAACAGCTTTCATAAGAATAAAGATGTTCATACTTTAAACACTAGGCACAAATATAAGCTTGTACCTAATACCAGTTACTAGACTCCACAGAACTAGGAATTCATTTATGGGGCAATGTACACGCTTTTATAACAAAATCTCAGAAAATGTACAAAATATGTCATTAAACAAGTTTGAATGTTTTATTAAAGAAAAATTGTACAAAAAGCGTTATTACTTCAAATAATACATAAATAAAAAAAACCCTGGGAATGAGGTGATCGCCACCATGCTAATGCTACAAAATTCATTTAAAATTGTACAAACAAAATTATTGTAAAGTGATAGTGTATTGTAAGTGGTAGTGAATAGTGAAAGTGTTTAAAATAAAGTCCCCCTTTGTTTTCTGCTGGTTCTTTCTAGGACAGAGGATTTTCCAAACTAGTGATAAATAAATAAAAATTTACTTTCAATAAATCATCATCGTCATCATCATTACAGCCCTTCACAAGTCCACTGCTGAACGTAGGCCTCCCCAAAGCAATGCCACAAAGCACGGTCCTGAGCCACCTGCATCCATCGACTTCCTGCATGTCTTACCAGGTCGTCACTCCATCTAGTGGGGGATCGACCTACATTGAGGTCATTGAGCATAGTGCTAAGGTCCTCCAGAGATTCTGCCATAAGGACTATATCGTCGGTAAATCGAAGGTGAGTGATGTACTCGCCATTGATGTTAATACCGTATCCTTTCCAGTCCAGTAGCTTGAAAACGTCTTCCAATGCAGCGGTGAAGAGTTTCGGGGATATAACGTCACCCTGTCTTACACCTCTCTGCAGTTGGATAGGTTTCGAACTCTGGTTCTGTACTCGGATAGCCATCGTAGCCCTACTGTACAAACACTTCAGCACTTCGATATACCGACAGTCAACTTGGCACCGCTGAAGGGACTGTAGAACCGCCCAAATTTCGACGGAATCAAAGGCTTTCTCATACTCCACATACGCCTGGCAAAGTGGCAGATTGTACTCTTCGGTCTTCTGTACAATCTGCCACAGGGTATGTGTGTGGTCTATGGTACTGAAGCCTTTCTTCGGAAACCGGCTTGTTCGCGAAGCTGGAAGTCGTCGAGTCTGCGTGCGAGACGATACGTAATGACTCTCGAAAACAGCACGTAGACGCGGCTCAGAAGGGAAATCGTTCTGTAGTTCTTCAAGAGAGCGTTGTTGCCTTTCTTAAAGAACAAGGCCAGCGCACTTCCGCTCCACGCCTCCGGAGTAGTACCACCATGGAGGACGAAATTAAGAGCTTCGGAAGGACTTCAAGTACCGGTGTTCCACCCGCTTTCAGAAGCTCCGCTGTAATTCCATCCTCGCCTGGGGCCCAGCCGTTTTTAAGGTGCTGGAGAACCATTCTAATCTCGCTTAGACTGACGTCCGGGATATCATCGGAATAGTGTCGGGTAAGACTTGCTCTTGGATCGTTACACACACTTGCGTGTGGCTCCAACGATGATGTGTACAGCTGCCCATAGAACCTCTCAATCTCACTCAAAATCTCAGGTGTCCCGGAAACGATGCTACCACACTCAGTCTTCAGCGTTGACAGTTGGCTCTTTCCGGCAGACAGATATCTGGCAAAGACTTTGGAGCCCTGGTTCCGCTCGATCGCTTCTTTAATACGAGCAGTATTAAAGTTGCGTAAGTCTCGCCGCATGCATTTAGAGATATGTCTGTTCAGTTGCCTGTATGCTTTCAAATCTGTTGACGATTGCAGCCTCATCTCCCGTCTAACAGCCAAGAGATTAAGAGTGTAATCGGAGAGTTTTTGTGTTCTTCTGCGGCGGGTCTTGCAGAACTTAGCTCCGACCGCATGGACAGTTTCCACGAGCTTGTCATTCATATCGTCCACTGCATTGCAATCTTCTAGGCACTGAAAGCGGTTACGTAACTCGAGCTGAAAGGTTTCGGGATTCTGGATTAGAGCACGAGGGGCGACAGAGCGTTGACTTCATTAGACGAGACCTCTCCAACTTAACGTTTAGGTTCAGTGTGCCTCTAACCATTCGGTGATCGCTGCCGGTTTTCACCCTTGCGATCACTGAGACATCACTGAACAGTTGGCATCTGGTCGTCATAATGAAGTCAATCTCATTTTTTGTTGAACCGTCGGGGCTCGACCAGGTTCACTTCCAGTGGGGCCGCTTCTTGAAGAAATAGTTCATCATAAAGAGTCCCTCTTTCTCCATAAAGTCAGCCAGCTGATGGCCTCTACGGTTCCGTTGCCCTACTCCAAATTTCCCTAACTTCAGCTCACCGCCTTCTATTGTGTCTAGTTTTGCGTTGAAGTCTCCCATCAACACCGTGTAGTGGATTTTGGAGGAATGCATGGCTCTAGAAATATCCTCATACATTTCCTCCACCTCCTCATCGGGATGTGCCGAGGTTGGTGCGTAGACCTGTATGACCTTCAGCGAATACCGTTTGGTGATTCTCAGTATCAGGTACGCGACCCTCGTCGACTTACTCCCAATCTTTACAACGTTGTTGACGAGAGACTTGTGGACGATAAATTCGACACCTCCTTGGGACAGATGGACGCCCTCCCGGTGATAGAACAAGTTGCTGGACTCGAGGATTACCGTGTCCTCCCCCTCTCTTCGGACCTCAGATAATCCAATAATACTACTTATCTACCTCTTCTTCCAGCTCCAGTATCTTCTCGTCAGTCCTCAGGGTGCGCGCGTTATACGTTGCCAGGTCGAGTCGTCGTAGGTGGCAACCGAACCTCCACCGGAAATTCTTAGCACCCCCTGCCCCGCCGTAACCATGGTCGCCACCGTAGCCAGGAATAGCGGGGCTGCCGGGGACTGGGGGCCGTATGTTTGCGTCGTTGCTCTTTGGGGGATATTTGCCATAGTTGCCACGCTTGGCGAGCGGGTTGGCAACCGCAATTTTTTATTATGTTATTGTTGTTATTAGGAAGATGCTGTTGCCATCTCCTTTCTGTGTCCCTCTGTCGCCTCTTACGATACCCACGGGAAGATATGGGGTAGTGGATATTCTCAACCGCCACTACACGGCCAACTACACTTTATATAAATATTCTGCAGTAATTTATATTGAATAAAAATCAGTCACTTTTGTACGTCGTTCTACGCTCCTCATATAATCATAAAATATTATGGTGGATGATCTTTTTTACCGTCTGGAAAAAAATAGTGTGTAGTAGGTGAACGGAATAGAAGCCTATGGCACTGATATTTTCCAATTTTTTTCTCACTCACTCAATCAACACTTATAGTTCGTGACAATAGAAACTGCCGATTGAATTACCAAAATTGACACTCTAAGAACACCAATGAAAACCTAAAATACACTAATAATTAATCACGCTTAACACTTTAGTTCGCAGGTATATCGCTTCGAAGTCTTCACCTGAATCGCCAATTCGATATTGAATTGAATATTGGTATTTTACGTCTGGTGTAAACGAAATGGTTATGCCACTAAAAAAAAAAAAAACATATATATATATATTTTCACTTTTTACAATATCAAAGGCAAGAAAGGGGACGATGGTATTTCGCTTTTACCACACAATAAAGGTAAAGTGTTGTTTATTTCTGTAAAAAAAAATCTTCACAAGACAAGGGGCAATCCCTAGCTTTTGTTAATTAAAAAGATAGAGATTTCAAAGCCTCTGTGGCGCAGAAGTTTAGCAACGAGTTGTAGCGCTAAGGGCCACGGATTCGAATCCCGAACGATATTGGTATGAACTACAAATAACTTTTCCGGGTCTAGATGATTGTTCTTGTGAAATTTAAGCGTGTCAACTGCTCCCACGATCCAGAAGAAAACCTTAGTATGGAGGCAACGTTTTTTTTTAATTAAGAAAAATATAAGAGATAAAATATTTGAGTGACGAGTTAAGAACTTTCACAGATGCAGTCAAAATTAATCTAATTCATTATTTAATAAACCCACCGGTAGATCAATTCGTTGCATTTTATCTGAATTTTCATTACTGCAGTTAAAACGTTGGTAGTTTTTGTAACTAATTGGAAAACGTAAATTGGAGCCTTTTACCTGACTTCTCATACGCGCTTGAATTTAGGAATAGAGCAACGTAAACTTTAGTCATCTTTTGAAGAGTATCGGGTTAGGTCCTTTATATATTTATTAAATATTTAGTATTTTTGAGTTATTTTTCTATTTCTATCATATACATAAACCACTTGTGATTATTTGGCCCCCATTCTTTAATTTAAATTTAAATTTTGAAATCAGGTTGAGCCAAAATCAGTAACACTAATTTTATGTCAAAAACCTGTCATCGTGCCTACCCAGGCTAACATCTAGTTTTGTACAAGAAAGATAAAACTATTTACTGTCATCATTACGGCCTTTCAAAAGTTCACTGCTGTTAATAGGCTCCCCCCATTGATTGCTTCACAGCGGGCAGTTTTTACACAGGTGCCATGTTTAAGTGGCGGGTGAGCTACCGCAGTTTCTTATTATTTTCAGCTATTATCAATGAGATGTTACTGTATATCTCCCGTTTAAATGTCCCTTTGCCGCCTCTTACGACACCCGCGGGACGATATGAGCTAGTGGATTTTACCACACCGCCACTACACGGCGTTAAACCTCTCTATATATCTATGTACCCGTATATCTAGCTTTTTATAATTATTAATTTTTAAATAAAAATTACTTTAATGATTTGCAGTAGTATTTAAAAGACAAGGAAGTGTTTGTGAATCATTAAGGTTGTATCAAATCATTTTTAAATAAAAATAACCTTGAAATATCCGATCGTAATACTTGAACTAAAATAGCAAACCTTAGCGTTCAGAGTATCCGATTGTTATATCGTGAGATTTATATCCAGTCGTTTTGTTTTTTTTTTTCAATTATACCATAGAGAATCATATGATTTGTAGCTACTGGTGCTCACTCTTTTTTCACGATTTAAACCTGTGGCTTGTAATGCCGCAGCTAAATTCTGTATAACTGCACAATGGAATCAATTAAATTGATATTTCAAGATCCTTATCAAGCATTATACAACAGCACAAGACTTAATTATTAACTTCATTAACTTAATACATTTTGAAGTTTTTACCAATGAATCTTTCAGTCAGTTTTATTGATATTTCAAGTCCCTTATCAATCATTATACAAAATAAAAGACTTAATTATTAACTTAATTCACTTAATACCTTTAGAGATTTTTACCAATGAATCTCACAGTCAGTTTTATTGATATTTCAGGCCCCTTATCAATCATTATACAACAATACAAGACTTAATGGTGGGTAGAAAATTCCATCACCACATTCATAAGAGGCATAAAAATGGAAGAGAAATGTCAGAAAGTTCTCACGGCTTCGTTTAGCTATACGACAATAACCTTATTTTTCGCGTCATGCAAAATCTCCAGAACAGAGAGAAATATCTAGCGACAGAAGCAGTGTCAGTGTTCAGTATCGGCGTTTGTCAAGAAATCCGCCCTACAACGAGCGAGGACTAGACGGATTGATAAAGAAAACAGTTAATCCCTGCATTACAGAATCATTTATAACATAAGAATTGAAAAGTTCTATTTTTTTTTGGTATTTTGGCAGTTTCAGGCGCCGCGCCGCGCATCAACATCAGAGAGTTAAACTAAGTGGCGCAAATATGAGTCTCTGAGAGATTAACACATATTTGTGCTACTATACTACTATAGGTTCATTGGGTCCACTTGCAGTAATGTTCCTAAAGAAAATTTATCCGCGCCTAGTCATCGTTACTTGTGATGGCTGAAGAGCTGGTTCTTTTCACGCTCAAAGTATAGCTATTCAGCAAGGAGACCTAGCCAGCGATGCTACGGGGAATAGGACTGTATGTTGATTTTTGTTTTTGGTTTTATTTATTTTTTCTTATTGTTTTCTAATATTGTATGTATTAATGTTATGTAAATAAAAGATTTCATTTCAATTGTATTTTGTAAATCGGACATTAATGTTAGGATCATAAAGAAATCAAAATGTGAGCCGTTGTTAAAATGTTGCCGCGTCTTTTCAAAGGAGTCTTATGAATTTCATATACGCTCTTTTATTTTAAGTTTACTAAAAGCTGTCTGTGTTGAGAGAGTTAAAGAAATTGTGCGCTTTAAAACTTTGTTTCGGTGTTTTAAAATATCGTTCAATAATCTACAATTAATTGTCTCTATTATTGTCTATTCGTAGTACTACCAGTACTATACCAGTATTTCCATACCAGTAGTGGCAGTAGTACCAGTATTAAATACGTGAACAATTTTTCTTTTATCACGTTTTTATAGAAAGAAGGTGACAAACGAGCACAGTCCACCTGATGGTAAGTGAATGCTGTGCCCATAAACATTTACATCTATCCTGAATCAAATATACATAATGCTGATGTGTTGTCTTGTCCCTGCGACTAGGGTGGAATGCCTTGTTTCCAGTAAAAAGGTTCTCTGGTTCTCTACACTCACTATATGAATGCAACATTGTATTGCTGCACTTACACCTAGTAATGATGCTACTTGGCCCTACCACGTAACTTCACACTTGTAATGATGTTACGTTTTCAGTGATAAATGGCACCAAATAACCTGATTCAACGTGTTTATTTTTTTTGCTTTAAAATAGTCTAGACAATACTTAATTTTTAATTTATTTATTTATTTTATCTTCAAGGGAAACATACATAATTTTAGTCTTTTACATAACGCATATTAACCTTACATTTAACAATAAAGTTTCCACAGTTAAGTTTAATGGACAAAAAATGCAGGAGGTAAACAATTCTTTTTTTTTTTGGATAGAATGACAAACGAGCACACAGTCCACCTGATGGTAAGTAGTTGCTGTGACCCATAGATATCTACATATTATATCCTGGGTTACGAATCAAAATACAGATGCGTTGTCACCCGTGAGGACTAAGATGGAATGCCTCGTTTCCAGTAAAAAGGGTCTCCGGTTCTCTACACTCACCATACGAAACATAGCAGCATTAAGCTACTATTTCACGCTGGTATTCTGTGAGAGCGTGGTCCTTCCCCGGTCGAGCCGACCCATTCGTGCTACAATTATAATATTAATATTTTCTTTTCTTTCTTCTTTTTTGTATGAATGTTTACGTGATATATTCATCAAATTTTAATTGATACTATGACTTTACTATTTCAAAAAGGGTTTTCATGGTTAGTTCATTTGAATTTGGGAAAATATTCCACCCATTAGAGCGATTGTCGACCGCCGCGCCGCCTTCACCGGCACGTCAACGAGAACGAGATGACGGCGCCGAGATAGCGACACATATACATTCACCATAGCCGTGCATTTTATATTATTTTTAGTTTCTTGAAGTCGGCTTTAATGTTAATTAAGGAACACGAAGGTTTGGTTTATTTGCACCGAGGCTAAGCCCTCACATAATTTATATCGTGTACGGTAAGCGATCATGTGTGATATTCGACAATCTCGTTCAGGAATTACGGGAAATGATTCCCGTCAACAATCATACAACATGTAACAAAAACCCTGTGGTTCCCGTTAATTGCGTTATCAGAATCAGTATCCAAGCGTATAGAAATAATTTTTTTTTCAAAAAAAAAACACATTTAATCTTTTAGCTCCTTGCGCCGAACACAAGCAGTCGCGCGCGGTCAGTGATTCCACAATTTTAAATGTCTTGTTTCGGAAAACAAATGAATATTTCGACTTATTGTATAGCACATGATTAAAAAGGAGTCTTTAGCATGTAAAATAAAATAAAAACAGTTTATTTATTCGTTACTTTTTTATATTTTTACTTAATAGAACAAAGGTCTATAAAAACTCAGAATTTTCGTCCCTGGGTGAAAATCACCGTTATATAATAACAAAAACAAAAACAAATGAAATTTTCTTCTTTAATACTAACAACTTAAAAGTTTGACTATAATTATCCAAGAAATAAATCACATTCAACGTCAATTGGCACTTTGTGTAATAGGAACTCTAAAATTACGTTTATTTTTAAATCACTCTATGTATGTATTTTAGTTATAATCTAGATTAGAATAAAATAAAATAAATAAAACATACTTAAAAGCTACCAATTATTATTTAAGAAAAACTATAACAAATTATTCGTTATTATTATCCATAATATCTACTTGAGATGAACATTCTCGGCATATAACAATCATATGTTCTAGACACATGTGTTTTCTATATTTGAAACAACTATACTTTACTCACACCGCACAGTAAGAGTAATCTAATTGATCCCCTTATTTCTGTTAGTGTCACTTCTCGAGCATCTCTTTTTCGAGAATAGCTGGGCTGTATATTTCTTATAAATTTATTGGTGTTATTCACAATCATTATCAACAACTCTTCACTGATGAAGTAGGAATAACATTCCGTAGGTGATCTTGAAGCAAGAAGAGGTGGCAAAACTTCAGGGAATTGTTCTCTAATTATATTGACAAAACTAGTTCTCAATGAAACTGGAGGATTTGCACTCCAAACAGTTCCGTCTTTTCCAGTATACGTACTTCCTTGCTGGTCTAAAAATTGACGATATAATGACAAAGGAACATTATCGTCATCGCTGTCACTAAGCTCAGCATCCGATTAAACACGCACAGGATGTGTGTTATCAAAAACCTCATCTTGTGATTCCAACTCCTCTAGCATGCAAGAAACGTTCGTAATTTATTGTCTACAACAAAAATACATTTTTAAAACTATACTTTTATAATATCATAATATAAAACATAAAAAGTAATAATAAGATGCAAAAAACATGAAATATTTACCCCCGTTTCACTTTAATTGCACTGGATTCTTCTGGAACACAATCGGTCGCGCGCGGAATCTGACCGCAAACACAAATAAGAAAGCACGTGTGCATGCGACGAATGTCACGGAGCCACTGAGGGGTGCTACCTGACCTTCCCGAGGATATCAAGGAAGCGCAAGAGTCTATAGTTTATAGTTTCAGTAAATTGACTAAAATAAGTTCGTTGCGGACTCAGAGACCGCGCGCGACCGTTGGAAGGTTAAAAAAAATTAATTTTAATGAAAAAAAATTTGCAAATTATACATGGTTTTACTATCTCTGCATTGGCCGAGGAGTCAGAGGATTGTCAAAGACCCCGCATTACCGATACTCGTGTGAGTTAGAGGAAATAAAACCACATACAATTTGCAAATTTTTTTCACTCTGGTTCTACTGCAAATATCCTTATTTCCATGTTTATCATGTAGTAACACATAAAACATAATAATATACACATTTCCAAACATTTTCATGTAGCTTTCTCAAAAAACAACGTTTAGAAATTACTTTATTAGTATTTTCGTGACAAAAGTAAAATACTTAATACACTAACAAAAGTCTACTACTACTATACTTTGAAAGGGTAATTTATGATTTTTTATCAACATATAGACGACATAATTATTTGCTATACTGACACAAAGAGAGAACTGGATTTTTTTCTTAATAAAATACAAAGAGTCCACAACAAAATTAAATTTAAGCTTGAATTGAAAGAAGATTGTTCCCTTAATTTCGTTAACTTAACAATAACAAGAAGAAGAGTCGTTGCATATTTTTCAACAAAAGCCAACTCATACCGACACGGTATCCCAGCGTCATTCTGTCATCAATAGCGATATTTTGCTGCTTTTATTGTTACATTAATCGTCTGTTCACTATTCCATTAAGTAAAGAAAATTATTTAAAAGAGCTTAATGTAATTTATCAACTTGTATTCTCTAAGAGTTTTTTAAAACTTTTATTATAATAATAGGTAGTCTTCTTTAGTTGAGTGTTTGATGATGAATGCTTCTTCAATATGACACCATTTTCAATTCAACACTTAACCCCGCAGTGGTGGAGTGGATTACAATAGTAAACCACTTCAAAATAATCTCAAATTTAGATATCTCTGGAACAAAATGATTAAAAAAAATGTTTACTTATTTGTGATCTAACTTGGAAATTACTATGATATTTTCATGTATTAATATGTAAAAGTTTTTTAAATATTATAATTTAGAAAAAGACATATAAGTAAATGTTTGTTTTTAATAAATATGATAAACCGTTGACTGTTACCCTGTTTGTTATTTAAAATAAAATAAAAATACATTTTAGTTGATATTTTAAAACTTTCTTTTTATTTTTAATTGGACTAAATACGCAATCCACGCGACCATTTACGTTTTTTATAAGGTGCGACCACTGCAGGGTTAAGTAGTCTCGTTACACGTTTATTGTTTATATGTTGCAAATATAAACTAGTCTCGTAAGGAGTACGGTTATACTTGAGTGTTCAATTTTAAACCTAATTTATAACATCTGAGGATTGACTTTAAAAAATAAATATATATCTACTCTCGTGGGGAGTGTGTTTGTCACATTTCGATTATCACTACGATTTTTATGAAATATTATTTATTCGATTATCTTTACGGTATAGCTCTCTATTATTACTTATGATTTAATTTTAAATGGTTATAATAACTCTGAACTCTCTCTGAACTACGTCTGAGAGATCGCTGCAATCGTAGCAGATGCTCAATACTATCACTGCGGCATCCGCTATGACTGTGTGATTTTATAGGGATTGTTGGGTTAATGTTTATCAATTTATAATTACCAAAAATAAATAGTTAGTAAAACAAAGATTTTGAAAAAAGATTGGGTGCGTAGGCCGGGGTCACCGAAGATGTAAGGCAAATCGACGTCACCGTTGGCGGGTTAAAATAAAAAATAAACTTACGGTTGATAGCCAAGCGTGGCAATTATGGCAAATATACCCTTATGAGGCACGGTGATACATAAGTGATAGATTGCAACTTCAAGATTTTTTCTGGTACTTTTCTCGCGTAGGGGCTGAGTATAGCCATTCAGCGAGGAAACGCAATGCATTGTTGGCACTATTCCGCAAGGTACGTAGAAGTGTTGATAATTTTAGTTTGTAGTTATATTTTTTATTATAGTAATAAATATTGTTGATAATTCTATATTTTAGTGTTAAGTAAATAAAAGAAATTTTGTGATAAAAAACTTATCAAATTTGCTTGTATTTTTTGTACGTTATTTAATCATATTAACCCAGGTTCTTCAACGAACGATAACATGATTTACTACGTAGGTGATTGATTACGTAGCGATGAAGGGTCGTCCTTTGCCGCTACGTAAAAGTCCATTCATCATCATTCAATAAGTCAATAGTAATTTAGTAATACTTCTACTTGAGAAAATATTCATATCTAATAAATTAGAAATATTTTGAAGAAATTCGTGGTCAGAATGGCGTTTCATAGAAACTTTATTACTTAAGTAAGAACACGTCGGTACTCTACACTAAGACTAAAAACTGTTATCTAAAACTCGCATACCCTAGAACAAAATCTCATACAAGCTGAGCATACGTAAGTAGAGAAGGAAATGGTGTATCATCGTCATCGTCTGGTGCTTAGTTTTACTGAGGGGCAGCTCCTTATTTGTTAAGGTGTGCCTTCCCTTACCATCAGCCATAAACAGTATAGAGTATATACTGCAGTGTTACATCTCTAATCTGAAAGATGGACTGCCAGTAGAATTACAACCTGTGATGAATGTGATGAACTATACATCTTCCTCTTTAATAAATATCGGTGCGGCCCCGCGAAAGTCGCGCATTATAGTAATAATGTGCTTCAGACTGGATTTCGGTAACGGCGGCCAGTCTCAACGGAGACTAACCATGTGCGTAGGACAAGATTACAATACACCATTTCGTTCTCTTTATTCCCCCACTCTCATAGTAAGATGGGACGGTAATGCGACACGACCGGAGAGAGATCAGGCACGAGACCAACAGCTTTACGTGCTTTCAAAGGCACTGGGTTGAAACACCGCAAACTTCCTGACTCTGAGTTGCTATTGTGAATGTCTTGACAGAAAAACCTAATAACTAATTTTGGATTAGTTATTAGGTTTTTCGACTCAACCCGAGATTCGAACCCGGGACAGGGACAGGGGAAGAGGGTTGGTATCGCAATGCACTACTTGCTCTGTCCTCCACGACTCCACCTCGGAACGGTTACTCCTCTTGCCGCATTCATATAACACATTTCCGAATTATGCTTGACAAGCTCACTCGGAAATTCACGGTCAAAATCCAACTAGATGGAGGTTTATACGAAGGCGAAGGAGTTTCAATGGTTAGCTGATGGTTTTTTATATGTAGAATAAGGGTGACAGACAAACACACAGTACACCTGATGGTAAGTGGATGCTGTGACCCATAGACATCTTCATTTATCGATTATGAATCAAAATGCAGATGTGCTGTCAAAAACTGTTTCAATTTCACCATTCCACTCTAGCGCTGCTCTTATTATTCATAAAGAATATTATAAAATTATGACTTTATGGTAATGTTTATAAATTACATTTATACGTGATTCTACCACATATGAATTAAGTATGATGCTGCTGCTATAGTATGGTTGAAGCACGGCCTCAACTCGGGAGGGACCACGCTCTCACAGAATATCGTCGTAAAATAGCAGCCTAAAGCTGCTCTATTTTATACGGTGAGTAAATACAACTGGACCCTTTGTATTTACGAGGCATTCCATATTACTCCTCAGAGGTGGCATAGATTTTAATTTTCAATGGAGAGTAGTCGTGGATGTCTGTGGTCCTTATTATCATTTTGAGATCGGGTGGACTGTATGCTATACTCTATAAAAATGTTTATCATGTAATTCAACCCTTGAAATCATTAAATAAGAAGACTGCGACGTGCATCTGTACCGCTACACCGCGTTGCAAACTTGTGCCATTACTCCGCATTATGTGACATTATCACTCTCATCTCGTACAGTTGTGTTTTACGACTACTTACTTCTCAAACATGAGAAAGTCAGAGTACTTACAATATGAAAGATAAATTTACAATTCTATAGCTAAGTTTTCACAACACTTTTTTTTTAAATTGGAACCCTTGGACCTAATAGTATTTGCTCTTAAGTTAAGAACAATGATATGAACCAACAACTAAACAATTATATAGATATAAACTTTTATATCATAATCACCATTCATCATTACAGTCCTTCACTAGTTCACTGCTGAATATAGGCCTCCCCCAAGGAATGCCACAAAGCACAGCCCTGAGCCACCTGCATCCATTTACTTCCTGCATGTCTTACCAGGTTGTCACTCCATCTAGTGGGATGTCACCCAATACCACGCCCACCGGTAGGAGGCTGCCACTCGAGAACGTTTTTTCCCCAACGGTTGTCGGTGTTTCGAGCTATATGGCCGGTGCACTGCCACTTCAGTTTACTTATCCGTTGGGCTATGTTGGTCACTGTTGTTCTACTGCAGATATCTTCATTTCTAAGTTTATCACGCAGGGAAACCCCGAGATAGCCTTCCCCATAGCTCGCTGAACGACCTTGAGCGTCTTTATATGGCCAGCAGTGAAGGACCACATCTCAAATCCGTGAGTCATCACTGACAACACGCACTGGTTGTACAATCTAGTCTTCAGGTTTGAGGTATACCTGACGAGAAGATGTGTCATAATTTCCCGAATGCTACCTAGCCGAGTTAAATCCGTCGATTGACCTCACAGTTGAAGTTAGACTTACCTAGTCGGACTATTTGTACCAGGTAAACGTACTCGTCAACAACTTCGAGGTTAGGGCTCCCAACAATTACCGGCATATGTGTGTCATGGCGTTACATATGATCTTTGTTTTGTCTATGTTCATCTTAAGACCTATCCGTTGGGAGACATTATTGAGCTCATTGAGTATAGTGCTTAGATCCTCCAGCAATTCTGCTATAAGGACTATATCGGCGGCAAATGACGAAGGTCAGTGATGTACTCGCCATTGATGTTAATATCGTATAATTTCCGGTCCAGTAGCTTGAAAATGTCTTCCAATGCAGTGGTGGAGAGTTTTGGGGATATAACGTCACCATGTCTTCCATCTTTTTTCAGATGGATAGGTTTCGTACTCTGGCTTTGCACTCGGATAGCCATTGTAGCCCTACTGTACAAACACTTCAGCACTTCGATATACCGACAGTCAACTTGGCACCGCTGAAGGGACTGTAGCACCACCTGAATTTTGACGGAATTGAAGGCTTGCTCATAGTCCACATACGCCAGGCAAAGTGGCAGATTGTACTCTTCGGTCTTCTGTACAATCTGCCGCAGGGTATGTATGTGGTCTATGGTACTGAAGCTTTTTCGGAAACTGGCTTGTTCGGGAGGCTGGAAGTCGTCGAGTCTGAAACTTTTATATGAATAATAGGTACTTATTCTTATTTAATTTTTATAAAATTGTTGTGATAAATGCAACTCACACTCCACCTGATGATGAGTAGCTTCTGCAGCCCATGGACAGCTGCAGCCAACTTCAGATAATAAATAATAATAATAATGTCCTCCAGATCGTAATGAGTATGAGTAGTCAGTATTTGTTTCAGTCGTTTCAGTGCGACGTCTTTTCTTTTAACTTTAAATAATAATGAGTGATCATCACTTTAAAAGAACGATCTCAGATATTTTTATAGCATAATAGCTTGTACCCGGCGCGTTGCTGCCGCAGACGAAATAATTGTGTAAATATCGTTTTATACTTTAAAGCGTTACGTCGTTTAATTAGGAATTGGAGTTGAATGATATATCATTTTTTAATAAATGTGTGTGTATGATACTCACACCACCTACTATAAGTTACTTGTACTATGGCTATAACCTTCACGCAAATGCAAGCAATAAGTTGAAAAAGTTTTACCGCAATCTCATGAACGGTATGGCAGTACATAAAATACAAACAAACAAACATTGATTTTTATATTATCTATAATCTTTATCTATAAAGAATACACTAGTCCTCTATAGCTTTCAGACTGGAACATCGTACGCAATGCTATTTAGTGACAAAAATAAGTAAGGTGTATTCATCTCTGGTATATAGTGCATTATCTATGGTATCCACCGAGACGGACTCTTAGGCAGAAATGTAATCCTACCACCAAGTATCGACAAATGCTACATCTGACTCGATCTACCCGTCTACGTCTATCCACTCTGTCATTTATTCTCAGTTGGCAATCAGAATGCAGATGGCTGAGAATCGCTGCATTCCTTGACAAGCATTTGAGCTATTCTGATTGCAGAAGTACACAACAGTGTAAAATTTTTTTCTGATATTATCTCATCAGCTCTCGGTTAAATTTTATTTCATGGTACCTTGCACTTCAATTTTATTTATTATATATAGTATACTAAGTAATATACTAACTCTCAATAAATTATATATCTATATCAAAATAATTTCAAACTTTAGACCTTAAGCGCCTACAATTTTATGAAAGCCTGAAGGTTGGAAAGCTTTTTTATTATTTTGAGTTTACGTTCTCCCTAACGTTTTTATCTGCCTCCACCCGTTTTTCGACGACTTCGCTACCCCTCTGGATTCTTTTTTACAAATAGCTGTGACTATAAACTATGTTTAAAATTTAAAGTAATTATAAAAGTTAATATTTTGGTGTTTTACTGTGAGTAAGAGTGAGCGAAGCGAGCACGGGACTTACGTCACCCCGACTCGGACAGGATAGGTTAGAAGGAGATGGCGGGGTCAAGTGAGCGAGCGAAGCTAGCGAATCCCCACCCCACCAACCCTAATTCAGGCGACTTAATTTCAAACCTTACCCTGTTCTTTTTTAGTAGAATAAGGGTGAAAAATGAGCGCACAGTCTATCTGATGGCTAGTAGATGCTGCGATACATTGACATCTGCATCTATCCTCGATTAAGAGTCAAAATACTGATGCTTTATCACCCCTGAGGACTAAGGTGAAATACTTCGTTTTTAGTAAAAAGGGTCTCCCCCGGTTCTTGAAATTCACCATACGAAACCCAGCAGCATTAAAGTGATATTTTACGCTGGTATTCTGTGAGAGCGTGGTCTTAAAACGGTTGAGCTGGTCCATTCGTGCTACAACCACACAATAGCTGCAGCATGGCTCTATTAATAATTTGCTATCCTGCATTCGGAGCTTCAATCCTTCTTGACAAGTGAAAGGAAAGTGAAATCATTTTATTCTTTTTAGGTCTTTAATGTCAGCTTTTCCTTTTGTAAGATATTTTTATGAAATCGATTATCAAATTCAAATTATAATAAAATTGAAGTCTCGAGTCTTTCCAACACTATGAGAGTACAAGTCCTATATTGCTTTATTTAAATTAAAAATAATCAGGTCAAATAAGCGACATCAGTAAATTCTTATAAATTAATGACATTTAATTTGTTAAATTTATGGCCAAATTAATGTAGACTAGCAACCAAAAATAACCTTATTTTAACCTCGCTCGTGTAGTTATTATTACAATGGTAACATCTGGGCCCCGCACGTTACACGCGCCTCTCTAATTCCATCAATATTAAACAAGATTAGCTTGAAATAATCGTAATGTAATAATAATCGTAAATAATCGTACTGTTAAAAAACCCCGATCAGTTTACGAAGTTTTAAATATCAAACAACTGTTAAGTAATTTAAAAGAACAAGAATTCCAGAAAAGTAACTTCATATTATCCGTCAGTCGCATTGAGCCTCAGCATCATACTTTTAGTTTTTGATTGAATGAGATCAAAATTGACTATCTCAAACTTTCTAGGTAGCTATATTTTTCATTCATCATATTGAAGGATGTTCAATAGATTCAGGTGTTGATTAGATTTTTGTGGCAGAGCCATACTGTAGCTATTTTAGTAGTATAGTGGCAGCACGAATGGGTAGGTTTGACAGGGGAAGGATCACGTTGTCACAGACGACCAGCGTAAAATATCGGCTTAACGCTGTTGTGTTTCGTATGGTAAATGTAGAGAACCAGAGACCTATGTAACTGAAAACTAGGTATTCCATCTTAAGGTGAAATTACGTAGCTGACTGCAGGCAGCAGCAGCAGGCGACATGTCCCTGCAATATGTCGTGATGATTTATTTTTGTATCTTTTGTCAGAAGCAGAAGAAGATGATGATGACTTGCTTTTATTATACAATTATAAAGAAAAAAGATGAAAAGACACACGTCCCATGTTGAAATGAAAAGGAAGTGAGGGAATGTACAGTGCGGGATATTCGGCCACCTGGTTTATCAGTTTTTCTTCCTCAGAATCGGTGAAACTCATTTTTAATAAAATTTCAACGTGATATCGCTAGATCGTTGGCGACACTATTGATCTGCGGTCGGGCTACAGTGTCGTCTGCCGTTAGGCAAACTACGTGTCGCTAGCTACGAAACGCATTTTATAGAACTACATAGAAACCAGTTGTGTCGCGACGACACGTCGCTTGCTGCTGCTGTCTGCAGTCGGCTACGGAATTGTACCTTTAGTCCTCACGGATGACATCTGCATTTTGATGTATGTAATCGAGTATAGATGTAGATGTGTATGGGCCACAGCAAGCACATAACATCAGGGGGACTGTGTGCTCGTTTGTAAAAAAATTAAAAATACCGAGATTAAAAATAGTGTACAATGTAATGTATTTACCTACTCCCCCCCTACCCTTTTAAGATATCATACCCTACGACATTTAAATATATCGACAGTACTTATACACGATCACCTATATACAAAGGACAAGCTATTCCAAGATTTAAATTTCATGTAATGTCGTCTATCGATTTTCTGTGTAATCTAACGCTTAGAATAACTATTTATGCAAATTGTGGCGAGTAGCTGAGTGAATGATGAACAAATGTATACCCGGTAAATAAATATTTTTCTATTCATAGATTTAGTATATAATCTGTCATGGGACGATGTAACAGGTTATATCATGGTAACTCGCCTTTCTATTTCGGAACATACCCGAATGTTCCGAAATAGAGCCCAGTATACTTGCCAATGCAAATGACGTCATAAATCTACGCCATATTGGTGATTCGTTTCAAAACATTGAACAGTATATGACATCATACATTTGCGCCATATTGGAAAAGTCTTGGCGATTATTTATGTCATTTTGTGCTCCAAAAGTTATTATATCATGTTTCAATTAATTTGTAATGAATAAAGATAACAGAAATAATTCTATAATTTTTTTTGTTTTTGAATGAATAAAAACAAATTCTGGCATGCTTTATTCAGTGTACACACAATTAAAAATTGTTTTAAAATGGCGGGATATCCAGCACAATATGGCAGCGGCACTCCAGTATAATATGGCGTCAATAATGACGTCATTTGCATTCGGCAGTATACTGGAAATATTTCGGTACATACCCCTTGTATTGTTGTGTCTAAAATAGCTGTCAAAAAGTTTCAATGTCGAGTTGTTTGCAAGATATGAAATTTTATACATTTAGTTTTAATCTTTCTGCCATGTATTATTTTTTGATTACATAGGTGTTTTGAAATATAAAACGAGTGAGAATAAACACAAAATACATCTGACGAAATGGACACTGGTGGTAATACTAGCAAAAATATAAAGTCATTAAAATATTATTGGAATAACTTTGTTCGTGCGAAAAGACAGCTTAGCAACTATTCCCGAATGAGCTCAATATTCTTAGAATTGCAAATGGTAAAACATTAAATTGATTTATTTGCGTCTAAACGACGCTTTATTCAAAGAATTAAAGTTATTCTCGTTTAGTCGTTATCGTTAGAACCTATTATAGCCCACAGCTGAACATGGTTGCCACAGTTGCCACGCTTGACAACCGGATTGGAAACCGCAGTTTTTTTAATCATTATTAGAAAGACGCTGCTGCCTATCTCTTCATTTATTTCCCTCTGTTTCCTCTTACGACACCCGCGGGGGATTTGTTTAGTCGAATACAGCCTAAAAGTCAAACATGAAAATCGTAATGATTTCTTATATTTACGCGAACACTACACATTGAAATAATACTAGTTTTTAGGAAGTCTGCAGTCTGTGAACACGTACAGGATCGCCCACGTCACTACATCAGATTTGATAGACCGCAGATCCTCGCTAAAGAACACCGATTCCTTCCAAGGATGATTCGCGAGGCTATTGAAATCAAAAAACATCCGAATTTCAATAGAGAAGATGGCTGGGTGCTACCATCTGCTTGGGATCCTATAATAAATAAAACTAAATCCCAACCCAAGCATACAACTGCAAGACTTCAAGTTACCATAAGTTCATACTGCATAGATCGGAACAAAAGTTAAAATTTTAATCTATGGTAACCGCGGTTAACTATGACATATGGACGTTGAACATCTCAGTCCTGCCCGTGACCATGAGTGCTGTAAAGCGTTCGAAACGTCGGGTATTTAAAAAGTTAAAAAAGTTAAATATACGCGATAAATTCCGTAAAAACTAGTATTATTTCAATAAAAATCGTAAAGTAATTACATTGGGTACTAATTTTGTTAAAAATCTCTTTCGTTTGTTACCTGGCCACGTTTTTTTAATATTAAACGTATTTTACCGCAAATTTTACTGTCATTAATATAACTATTACACATTCAAGTTGGGATATATTGTTCAACAAAAATTCAATAAAATATTTCTTTTATTTCTACTATTCTTTGAAGGGGTATTTATAGAACATTTGCGTATGGTATAAATAAAACATATCAAACGAATTTCTATTAAGCCGTATTTCGGTACAAAATAAATAAAATAGTTTATCGATCATTCACAATTAATGCGAATTAGATACGAGGTCCGGCGCTACACGCCATTGCGATAAAACAGCACATCCATTAAGGCTTCGTGATAAACATCAGATATACAATTAAAAAAACATCAAGTGCAAACTATGCTTGCACAAATACTTTTCTGCATCATCAGATCCCAGCTTAAATTATTTGCGAATTAATAAACTTGTGGTGAGCGGCGGCAAAAAATCCACCACGTCTTTTGCCCCATGGGTGACGTAAAAAGCACTATAGGATGGACGGAAAACGTTTCTATGGTTTCCATTAAATAGCGGTGATACTATCCAGCGTACGCCAAAGGCAAGATGCCTATACCGTTAACGGCCTTGTGCTGAAAGCACCCGCCAAATAAATTATTACTGTGGTATTTACTGTGTAGTGGCAGTGTATTAATATACACTACCTTATTGATTAAAACTACTTGTACGGATTTTATCGCGTTTAATTTTACTTTCAATTATTTTTATTTTTAATTCCCGACGTTTCGGGCGCTTTCCAGCACCCATGGTCACGGGGGACTGAGGTGACTGACGTCCCGATGTCATTGTTAAACCCGGAGTACCTTCAGCTTTTTAATTATAATTAAATATAATAAAAAATAATTAATCAATGTGTAGTGTTCGCGTAAATATAAGAAATCATAATACACTACCTCAATTCACCCCCTTAGTGTCGCTAGAGGAGATAGAGGGATACAACTGAGGACAGGAGGAAAATACTCAAGTAATAGCAGCGTTTTCCTAATAAAGACCAAAACAAAGAAACTGCACCTGCCAACCCGCGTGCCAAGCGTGACGACTATGCCAAGTATCCCTCCCCCCTCCCCCTGCGAGGCAATATCTGCGGGAGGCCTATGGTCAGCAGTTTATTAAGCTGTAAACGTTACAGTATACGCTATAGTATTTTTATGACCACTGATGGCCACATATGACCACGATATCATTCGTCTATCTTGTTAAAATAAAGTTACCGTACTTAAGGTACCGGAACAATCTCTTCAGCAGGATGCTGCGCAAATTAGATAAGAGATATAGCTCCAGACAATAAATCTTTATGATGTTGGGTTGTTTGATATTTTTGGGTGTGTTGCGCACACACACATGTATACTTAGTAATGTTGTACCTATCTACTTAGTTACAAAGATGTTTTAGTCAGTTGTTTTAGCTAGTTGCCCACCGATTGTATTGCGCGTTCCTCTATAAATAAATATTTCATATAAGTTATTCAATATTTGCCTATGGACATCTACATCTACTCTCGATAACAAACAATTTTACGAGGTAGAGCCAGGCTGCAGCTATATTATAGTTGTAGCACGAATGGGTCGACTCGACCGGGGGAGGACCACGCTCTAACAGATTACCGGCGCAAATTAGCAGGCGTAATGCTTCTGTTATAAATATATAGTGAGTGTAGATAGAATCGGCTCGATCGGCGGAAAGAACATACATCACTGTTCTATTCCACAATACACATGATGGTAAGTGGATGCCCATAGACACCTACATTTATCCTCCATTTAAAACCAAAATGCAGTTGGTTGGTCACTCCTGAGTACTAAAGGAGTACCTATTTTTCATTAAAAAAAGTCTAAGGTTCGTTACACTCACCATACGAAATAAGCGTTGTTAACGCTCGTACTCTGTGAGTGTGTGCTTCCTCCCCGGTCGGTCTGACACATTCGTTCTACAACGCTACTATACCTGCAGCATGGCTCTACCACGTATAATAAAACTACTTTAAATGAAATTTTGTATTCAACTAATGTTTTCTTTTCCAAGTAAGATAGGTGGGATCCCTTAAGAAAATTACACTTTTGACATAACGCTCCGAGTGGAGTCTGTCGCTCAGGTA
>CAJQZP010000062.1:0-28955 GCA_907164705.1 Parnassius apollo
AAAGCATGATTACTACGGAGTTAACATTTAATAATAATAATAATAATAATAATATATTTATTTGCTTAAAACATGGTATGAAAAAGATTTTACAAATATACATTCGAACAACATGTTTTGCTAGAGAGAACATAGCATGCAAAAGATTTTTATCGTGCATTAAGACTTATGATTAATATAGTCCATAATGCTATAAAAATTATTCTTAACTAGGTATTCCAGTAATTTTGATTTAAATAATCTAGTATTTAACATTTTAATATTATTTGGTAACTTGTTATATAAACGTACACACATAGATAAACAGCTTTTATTATATTTACTTATTCTAGGATTGTCACTTAATATGAGTTTGTATGGGTTTCGCCGCATCCTAGGGTTTACATTATCCGCCGTGTTAAATAAATATTTATGCTTCCATACAAACATGCATATTTCATAAATATAAAGACATGGTAGGGGTAATAAGTCAAGTTTTTTAAACACCAGTTGACATGATTCAGTTGGTTTAAGCCCACATATTGCTCGAATACATTTTTTCTGTGCGCGAAATGCTCTATTTTGATCCGTGCTATTACCCCAGATTACAAGTCCATAGCGCAGTATTGACTCGACGTATGCATGGTAGGACAGAACAGCCGTTTTTATGTTGGTAACGTTTTTTAAATGTTTAAGGGCGTATGCAAATTTATTTAATCTCGTAGATACATCGTTTACTTGCAATTTCCAGTTAAAATTTTCATCTATATTTATTCCTAGAAATTTTGTATTTGTTACTGCTTTTATTTTTGGTATGTTGAGATTAATATTATATTTTTTATTATTACATTTATTGAATTGTATATATACAGATTTGTCAAGATTTATTTTTAAATTGTTTATGTCAAGCCATTCAATTAATTTATCTATAGTGTTATTTATGTCAGTCTCATGGTCATTAATAGTATTATCTTTTTTATTAGAAGTCACAATTATTGAAATATCATCCGCGAATAATATGCATTTATGATTTGTTATATTAACAATGTCATTTATATATAATATAAATAAAATAGGACCAAGCACACTTCCTTGTGGAACGCCATACCTATTGAGTCTATATTCAGACGAGTACGGTATGAAATCCTTATTTTCATCTATTTTCATAGTTGTAACACATTGTTGTCTGTTACTGAGGTATGAAGATATCCATTGAAGAGTGGGCCCTCTAATCCCAAGCTTTTCAAGTTTTTGTAGCAGGAGGTCGTGTGAAACTAAGTCGAAAGCTTTAGACAGGTCAAAGAAAAGCCCTGTAGTTAAGTGATTATTATTTAAATTTGATAGGATTATTTTTAGGAGAGAAAAAACGGCCAACGTAGTAGATTTGTCTTTTTGAAATCCGTATTGTTCGTTAATTATAATATTAAATTTGTTGCAGAATTCGATTATTCTTTTGTACATGCACTTTTCATAAATTTTGGACATAATAGGTATCAATGTTATTGGGCGATAATTATTGACGATATGTTTCTCTCCTTTTTTATATAGTGGTTTGACAATGGATAACTTTAATGGATCTGGAAAAGTTCCACACGAAAATGATAGGTTTATTAAATGGGTCAAGATTCCTATTATTTCGTCGATACAATTTTTTAGAATTTTCGTACTTATGTCATCATAGCCTGCAGAACTAGTATTTTTTAATGACATTATCTTTCTTCTAACTTCGTTTTCCGACATGGGTTTGAGAAACATAGTGTTGATGTTATGAGTGTTGTTTAGCAATTTTTTTGTTTTTGTGTGTGTTGTTTCGTGCGTCGAATTAATAAAGTGATTATTAAAGGCAGAGGCTATTTCTATTGGGTCCGTCAAAACATTGTTATTAATTATAATTTTTTCTATGTCATTTTTATCATGTGAGCTACCTATTTCCTTTTTAATAATGTTCCACGTGGCCTTACACTTGTTGTCACTTTTATTTATAAACTTTATGTTGGCAATTTTTTTTGAATTATGAATACATTTCTGTAATAGTTTGGAATATGTCATATATTTAGTTTTATTAACAGCATTTGTTTTCCTGTAATACTTATATCTTAAGAATCGTTTGGTTTTAGAACTTATTTTGATCCCTTTACTTATCCAATTTTGTTTTTTATTATTATTTATATCTACTTTAATTCGTACTTTTGGAAAGCAAAGATTATAAAATAGGCACAACAAATCATGAAAACTACTGAAAGCTACGCTAGCATCATTTGTCGCATACGCTTCTGACCAATACATTTTTTGTAAACATTCTCTAAATTTCCTAATATTATCTTTGTTATAATCTCTTTTATAAATATAATATATCGCATGCTTTTTTATATTGCGTTTTAAAGGAATCCTTAATAATTGTGCTGTGTCGTGATCAGATAGATGAAGTGGTAGTACTGCTGCAGTTGCATTCGGAATATTACTTAAAATATGATCGATGCAAGATGACTTTCGTGTGGGTACATCAATGTGTATTTTTAAATTGTAATTATAGGATAAATCATGTAGTTCTTTAGTGATATTGTCTCTTTTTAATGTGTTTATGTTAAAATCACCAGCCAATACTATTTGTGCTCTAGATCGGTATTTCATAGTTAAATCGTGTAAGAGATTATTTAGTGTGCATAGAAACTGGGTCGGATCTGATTGGGGTGTTCTGTAGAGACAGACAGTTATTAATTTAATACACGTTAGTTCAATGCCACAGACTTCAAACGTATTCTGCGACGCATATTTTTTTGTTAATGACAGTTCATTAAAAAGCAATCCTTTTTTAACTAGGATACAGGTTCCCCCTCTTTGCTTTTCTCTGCAGAAATTGGCGGCCATGATGTAACCGGTTAATCTTAAAAACTTCTCACAACCTTTTTTTATAAAAGTTTCCGAAAGACAAATAACATCCGGGTCACTGTTACTCTCCTGTAACTCCTGTATAGTTATTTCTATTAAATCTTGTTTTAACAAAGCACTCGCGATATTTTGATGTAAAATGATAAAATTATATGCAGCAGTAATTTGTTTTTTACGGTCGAAAAAATGTATTATTCTTTTTTATTACGGGAAAATAATAAGGTATCGTTCCTCTATTAAAACGTTCAACTGGTTTTGCGGAGATGTCAGTTTGTTTCTTAAAATAAAAAGGGATTGTTCCTTTTTTGGGTTCATTTAAGATTTTACACATTTTAAAACTTGACTTATTGCTTGCTACACGTTTACTGATTTCGCTAGGGTTTAAATATTTGTTTGCATAATCATTACAGTCAATAACAAAAACACAACACGCACGCACACGCAACACAAAAAGTGTTCTTTAATCAAACAGAAGTATCTTAAGGATAAATCCTAAAGATACAACCGGATTGTGGGTTTATCGAGATCGCGGTGGAGATCTGCGTTTCTGATACAAAAAGAGCTCCTGTAATATGACGCAGGAATTTACTGTGGTTAACTTGAAGTTTCCAGAGACGTTTGGGAAGAGTTGCACTGTGCGATTACGCACCTCGCTTTTGAGAGCCGTTCACTCCTGGTTTCTCGCGTCTAATCGCGTCGTCATTAATTAGCTAGCGCAAATATTATAGATATTTTTGAAGTCATTTATCTACAAAGCAACAGTGTGTGTGTGTGTGTGTGTGTGTGTGTGTGTGTGTGTGTGTGTGTGTGTGTGCGTGCGTGCGTGCGGGCGTGCGTGCGTGCGTGCGTGCGTGCGTGCGTGGTTTGTGTATGTGTGCGTGCGTGCGTGCGTGTGTGCGTTCGTGTGTGTGTATGTGTGTGTGTGTGTGTGTGCGTGCGCGCTCGCGTGTGTGTATGCGCACGCGCGCGTGTGTGTATGTGTGTGTGTTGTGTGTGTGTTGTGCATGCGCGTGCGCGTGTGCGTGTGCGTGTGCGTGCGAGTGCGCGTGTGCGTGTGCGTGTGCGTGTGCGTGTGCGTGTGCCTGTGCGTGTGCGTGTGCGTGTGCGTGTGAGTGTACGTGTGCGTGTGCATGTGCGTGTGCGTGTGCGTGTGCGTGTGTGTGTGCGTGTGCGTGTTTTTGAGCGTGTGCATGTGCGTGTGCGTGTGCGTGTGCGTGTGCGTGTGCGTGTGCGTGTGTTTGTGCGTTTGCGTGTGCGTGTGCGTGTGCGTGTGCGTGTGCGTGTGCGTGTGTGTGCGTGTGTGTGTGTCTGTATGCCTATGTGTGTGCGTCGAATCTAGCAATCAAGCTAAACGTCTGCGCCATTCGACAGAGGTGCAATACACCAAGATGATAAAATGGGGACCCGGCCTCAGGTTCGCTAATAAGATTGCGGTAAAACTTTGTCAATATTTTGCTTGCACTTTTGCGAAGGTTGACTTAGTTCGATTCGGTAGGTAGCGCTGTTGTAGAATCCAGAGATCACCCTTACAAAGCTGGGCCAGATCGCTACTTATGAATAAATATTATTTAAGTTGACGGCGAGGTATCGCAGGACTGAATATTATTCGTTTATAGTTCGAGTACAGTGACAACGATTTTTTTAATTTTTTTTTATGTTAAAAAATAATAAAACTGACAAGATTAAGTTTAAATTTATTTAGTTTTCTATGTGACTGAAATTAAACGCGTTAACTTTTTAGGGAAAACAGTCGTAGCCTTTTCAGTAATCCCAAGATCATAAATTACAAGCATAATAATGCGAATATCCCAAATTTCCAAAATTTTGATAAATTTTTCATTGATAGTGCAAATATAGACATTTTAACAAAATGTATTAATGATCCTCTTTTGCAATTTAAATACAATCGTTTCCCGTTTCCTGTTTCGGTTTCCCTAAGTCATCTCTTACCATACCCACAGGTCGATAAGGGGTAGTGGATATTCTAACAACGAGACTACATGGCATTTTCTGATAAAAACTTCGGTTGCTAAGCCGCCTATCAAACGTGACAACTATGGTAAATTCCCTCAGTTGCGCAATCTATGGGGGAGGCCTTTTTTCAGCACAGTCACAACGTAACGCAGGTACTTTATGGAGCACACTTGTGCGCCCTTAAATACGATGTATAAATTAATTCCCCGTATTCAAAGGCTTGCTGCAAACACGTCTAGACTGTCCTCGTAGTCCTTGTAGCTATGTTTCAGGATAAAAGGAGAATAACTTCTGTGGTTGTGTATGCTTCGCGCACCTTTGTGAAGCCCAAGGATGTTGAGATGATGCTAAAGGTAGATGTTGAAAATGCATTTAGCTCAATATACCGGTCAAATGGTATAGTGCGGGATGACTGTGTGACGGCCCAATATTATTATTAATAATTAAATTCAATATAAAGGGGCGTCAAAATAGTTTTAAAAGATATATATTAAACAATATAATTACATTAATAACCATAAAGTTAATATAACTACATTTCAGACATTAGACCAATAACATAGTAAATTAAAGGCAAAATATTGTCTTCCATAATAAATAAATTTATTAAAAACTTGAAAAAATATTTAAAATAAGATAATTAATAGAAATACAAGTCGAAAATATTATAAAAATTAAGATAAATAACATTTATAAGATAATTAGAAAATTTGTTGAAAATTGTCTAAGTCGTGGAAGGAGTTCATGTATAAAAGAAATTTCCTAAGTTGTGGAAGGAGTTCACGTATAAAAGAAAAGTTTCCTAAGTTATGGAAGGTGTTCATGTATAAAAGAAAAGTTTCCTAAGTTATGGAAGGTGTTCATGTATAGATGTCTTGTATAGAGGAGCTGCCCGAGATACATACCTGCAGTTGTACATAAATATCGGGTGGTCGGGAGCCCGACTGCGTGAAGTACTGTAGCACAATGACTAGTCCTCTGTTAGGGACTTATGATAATAAACTCAATGATATAGATAACAATATTATAGAAGGTCTCTATGATTAATATGCAATACAATAGTAGGGTCGTGGGTTCGAACCCTATATATTAATGACTTATGAAAGTAAGGTCTATGATACAAAAGCAATACTATAGAAGGTCTCTATAATGAATATGCATTACAATAGTAGGGTCGTGGGTTCGAACTCCATATATTAACGACTTATGAAAGTAAGGTTACAAAAGCAATATTATAGAAGGTCTCCTTGATGCATAAGCATTGTATGGAGTGGTCGGGTGACCGACTGCTCCTAGTACTGTAGCAAAATGACTAGTCCTTATTAGGGACTTGAAAAGGAATATTATGGTGGCGTGTGTGCTGCTTCACGAGCAATTGGTCCGAGGTAAACTTGGACTCGCTAACGGATGTGTCCTAGACATATCATTTTAGTGCTGGTGGTAAGCGGGTTTGTTGTAGCAATACGGCTTTCCCGTGGACATCGCACACCCATACAGTTTGTGGGCGACGTCGTAGCGCATAGCGATGCGCCGTCTATCTTTCGGATTGGGATGATGAGTGTGTTTGGTAGCACTTTTAAGTGTAACAGGCATACTCAACTTCATGTCTTAGTGCATTAGCGCTATGATACGTGGAATTTTGTTCATTGGCGTCTTAATAGCGTGCTACTATGATACGTCGGTGATATTTTTTATATAACAACAATAAAAACTTTGTTACCAAAATCGATAGGGGTCATGTGGGTGTGTTGTGAGGGGGCGCCATCCGTATGATAGTTGCATTGATGCTTACTGCTACTTGCGATATTGCGTCTTGTGATGGATCTGCGGGTGTGCTGCGCCTGATTCGTTGCATTCTTGTGGTTCTGGTCGATGGAAGTAAACAAATAACATCTTAGTGCCAGTGGTAAGCGGGTTTTTTTGTAGCAATACGGCTTTCCCGTGGACATCGCACACCCATACCGGTTGTGGGCGGCGTCGTAGCGCATAGCGATGCGTCGTCTATCTTTCGGATGGGGATGATGAGTGTGTTTGGTAGCACTTTTAAGTGTAACAGGCATACTCAACTTCATGTCTTAGTGCATTAGCGCTATGATACGTGGAGTTTTGTTCATTGGCGTCTTAGTAGCGTGCTACTATGATACGTTGGTGATATTTTTTATATAACAACAATACGAACTTTGTTACCAAAGTCGATAGGGATTATGTGGGTGTGTTGCGAGGGGGCATCACCCGTACGATAGTTGCATTGATGCTTACTGCTACTTGCGGTATTGCGTCTTGTGATGGATCTGCGGGTGTGCTGCGCCTGATTCGACGCATTCCTGTGGTTCTGGTCGATGGAGGTATACAATTAACATCTTAGTGCCGGTGGTAAGCGGGTTTGTTGTAGCAATACGGCTTTCCCGTGGACATTGCACACCCATACCGTTTGTGGGCGGCGTAGTAGCCCATAGCGATGCGTCGTCTATATTTCAGATTGGGATGATGAGTGCATTTGGTAGCACTTTTAAGTGTAACAGACATACTCAACTTCATGTCTTAGTGCATTAGCGCTATGATACGTGGAGTTTTGTTCATTGGCGTCTTAGTAGCGTGCTACTATGATACGTTGGTGATATTTTTTATATAACAACAATACAAACTTTGTTACCAAAGTCGATAGGGATCATGTGGGTGTGTTGTGAGGGGGCGCCATCCGTATGATAGTTGCATTGATGCTTACTGCTCCTTGCGGTATTGCGTCTTGTGATGGATCTGCGGGTGTGTTGCGCCTGATTCGACGCACTCTTGTGGTTCTGGTCGATGGAGGTATGCGGGTGTTGATGTCTGCTGGGATGTATGGGGGACCTTGGAATGATGTAAGCCCGACGATAGTCGTATTGATGCTTGTTGCGTTCTGCAGCATTGCGTCTCTGCGATTGTTGTTTGGTGGGACGCTATTCTCAATGGCGCTCTCTGCGTCTTGGATTGACTCACGCCTGAGTAGCTTTGCCCAAGTCGGATCCCTTCATTACGGGGCTGCAGACTGTCTGCCCTCCACGATGTTTTATATAACAACATAATAATATATCTCTGTAACTTTCCCTCCTTTGAATGATTGAAGGCAACTTGTTGGTGGGTGAGACAAACATGATCGAAAATGCATTTACTCGACGTCAGTGACACAAACCCTTTCTGATGGCGAATTATTACTAACAATTTATAACTGCCTTTTGGCTATATCTGCCGTTGTATTGGTTGGTGGAGCATATGTGTCGACCTCATGCGGGTGGTAGCTGGCGGGAGGATCTTAGGAGACTCTCAAGGCTGCGGCCGAAAGCCGCACAACGTGGGATCCCATTCCCTTGAGGTGAGCGGTAGACTCATGACACGCTCTGCGGCTAGTAGCCGTGCTGATCATGCAATTGGTGGTGATGCCATACACTTACATCACGTCTGCGGGAGCGGCGGTCTGGCAGGTGGTGGCGCTCACGGAGGGTTTACGGCCAGTGTGCCTATTTGCCTAAACCGTGTGACGTACATTCACTGTGGCTGGATTCGTTCGTATTCTGTATGGCGTTTACACGCATTGACATGCGCGACTTCGGTCGATGTTTGTGCTTATGCACTAAACAAGGGGCCAAGCCTCTTTTACTGGTTCGCCAGTTATTTTGCTGTGAACTACGGTCCAGTTCCCGAATTAGCGTTCCCTTCGGGGGGACTGCATCAAAATGGTTGGCGCTCACCGTGCCTCCCCTACATTTTTTAATAAATGTAGGAGAGCGAAGCCCTTGTATCGGGTATTTTGTATAAATATATTTTGAGCCTTTTCCGAGCGGGAAGGGATAAATAATGTTAAGTTAATAATGTAAACCTGATACAAGTGGAATTGGGACGTTTTATGTTCTTAACCTTTCTCGAGCCCTGTCTTCGTGAACGGGGTTCACTTAGCTTATAAGGCACTACCAACAGCTTTCGATTGCTCTAGCGAATATTCGTTCTTCCAAAAGACACCTAAAAGAACTAAGTTACTAAACAAACACAACGTAAATAAGGGTCCTAACTAAGTCGATCACGCCAAAATATTACAAATGGCCTATTATTAAACCTTTAGAAAGATCATTTAGAAAGATCAAAACATATTTATTCTGGTCACATATATATAATTTTTATTATAAAGGGGAATTAATTATATTTAATCTAATATATTTATTATTATGAGAGGGGGGAAGCGTTACAACTGCAAGCGATCTGATGAATGATGCACATTCCATTGGAAAACAGTCGTACTTTGATGTTGAATACGATTTGTTTTGACACCAGGATTTTGATGCCAGGAGGTAGTATGACGCACATACTACCTCCTAGCGACTACACAAGGCAGGCAGGGCTGCTACTCTAGCAGAGTAACAAGCGGCGCAAATATACTGTCCTCAGTGAGGGATACATGTTTGTGATGTTTTGTGTAAAACTCCTGTGGGAACTGCATCACGAAGTTTGCACAGAAATACCTCGTCATGCTATGTCTCTGGTGACCCAAATGTTGGCAGATGATTTGGTCAGGATTGGATTACACTAACAATACAACGAGGTAATTCAGCTACTTTTTATGGCACCACCAACAGAAGGCAGATAGCGGTTTAGCTTGTAATTTTTACTTAAGCTTAAGATTTTAGTAATATGGTATAATTTTCTAAATTACATTTTTCTTTAAATTTGTTTTAATATTATATAAGAAGAATTTAATTTATGATTTCAAATAAATAATAGCAACGACATACATAATTATAGTAATTATCTTAGATTTGGAATTGAATATGTTATTATCATTTAGTTGTTGTAAAAATTCACTAATCGGTACTTCTATGAATTATGAATTCATTACTTGTAGTGTAAAGTATACTCCCTAATATCATCACGCAAGTGTCGTACCGGAATATTTAAACCGGAGATGGGTAGCAGCAATTTAAAAAACGTGGCTGCCAACTGGCAACGTGGCAACTGTGGCGAATTTCCACTCTGTAAGGCAATCTATGTGAAGGCCTATGTTCAGCAATGGACTTAATAAATAGCTGGAAATAATGAATTTATGAAATGTGAATTGTGAAATGTGTAGCAAGAAAGAAGTGCGAAATCACTCAGTATATAAAGCGTAACCACAAATTCAACAAACGCCGGCACCCTCTAAATTTGTGGTTAAGCCTTGACTTAATTAAATGCTCAACGGTCAATCAAGCTTCCTAACGTGCATGAAATTTTTTTTTAGTTTCTAAATTTTATACTATTTTTATTGAGAATGATATTGCAAAAATATCAGCTACTTTTTTGCTGAAATTTTATCACTGTTTGCAAATATTAAACAAGATTTTTTCTTCCTACAATAATATATATACCTAAATAAAAGACATCGCTGAATAGTGTTTGTAAACATGACTGCTGATTATGTAGTCCGGTTTTGAATTGAAGAATTAATACAACACATGACAAACGAATTAATTATATATTAGATAATTAATTATAACAGTCTATGTTATCGTAATTGTCCACTGTATTATGTAAGTAGTCACTGAAGTACATAAATAACTGCAGCAAGTTTTAAACAAAGAAGGTAACACATGCGTTGTACATGACCAAGGATTAACCCATTCATTGCCACCAACGCACCATTTGCGTTGATCGAGATTACTACGTCATGCCACCAACGCACCGTAAATGTTGAGTGACTTCTTGAGGTTTTTTTGCATTAAATAAAAACGGTAGAAATTTATTTTAATCTATGGCAACATTAACTATTGGAAATAATTTTTAAATGTGGAAACACCGATGGTTTTTGCTTCGTATTGTCATTCTTGTTTTGACAATGAAAAAAAGATTGGTACTAATAACGTACATTTTGAATTTAAAATAACTTGAGTTTTAACGAGTGTTCATTATATATTAGTAAATTATTAGATAAAAGTAATCAGTATTCTTAATTTTTTTCTTTCTTTTCCCTTGTTTCATCGTGTTTTTGAAAAATAAAGTCACATGCACGCATACGGTTCGTTCGTTGGCATAGCAGTAAAAGACTTTATTGGATAGTTTTATTCATGATGCACAAGGAACAAATCACTTAATTTATGCGTGTCTCGTATTTTTTTATATTTTTTACACTCATAAAGTTAAATTTACTATTCGTAATGTATTTAATTAATAAATATTTTATAAACTGGCCGTCACATTTTACGTATTTTATAAGGTTTAAATTATGAATCCACAGAGAGAAACTTATTTGTATTACTTCCGCAGTAGCATTTATAGTATCCAAGGCCATAGGTCATAGGTAGAAAAATAGAGAAAATCCATAGGTATATTTTATGTTTAAAAAGTAGGTACGTGAAAAATATAAACTAGTTGTTTAAAGATAATTATTATTTATGTGAAGATTTATATGATAGATTTTAATTATTAAAATATAATTGTTACAAAGGGTACCACAACTATTAATTGTAATTTTTTTTTATTTTTAAAAATAAATGATTATCTTCATGGGTTTCTCTCACTTTTATTGTTTACGAACCTATGTATATTAAAATAATCAACCCACTCAAAGGTCATCCAGAGAGGTTTTTTATTGGGTGCCGTAAATGTAACAATATACAAAGTGGATAGGTATACATTAATCAGATAAGGAGCAAAGATGTTAAATAATTCTGATACTAAATTATTTATTTAATTAAGTACACCAACAATAGGTATACACCGCATGCTTCAAGTTACTAAGTAGTTATAAATACGTAAGATACAAAAACTTAGGACAGAACAAAATAATATTATGTGTGTAAAACAAGGACTTACACCTATTTATAAACAAACATAGATTATATAAATAAAGCAGCATATTGACATATCCAGCATCAGTCTCTCAGAACATGTTACATAATACTATCCAAACGTCGACGCAAACGGCATGTTGAATGGCACTAGTGATTAAATTTCTCTTACCAGTGCCACCACCATGTATGGTGCGTTTACCATTTTTAGATGGGTTTTTGTTATTTATGGGATTTTTGTGATTAAAGAACACATTTAATTACGCCTTTTCTTCTGTAATCCACAAAAATATTAAGTGGCACCCAGGTGATATTTATAAAATTTAAGTGGCAATGAATGGGTTAATATAGAATACCTCACAGCCGGTAATTATAATTACTCTTTCTAACCTTCAAACTGGTACACCTCAGTGCAAGCATTGCTATTTGGAGGGACAAATGGGTAAAAGAAAAGTACAAATAAGTTGAAAACTTAGGAGGAAAAGGAGTCTTACCATCTAATATCTAAAGGTAAAGATAAATACCAAGATTTGCCTGTTAACACGTTCCCAGCGGCACTGGTTTATCTGTACTTTCCATTACTGCATTACGAGACGTTTGAAACCTCGTTCTGAACCAGATGTTGTAGCGGCACTAGGCTTAGTAAGCCCCACCGGCCACATGAGACAAAATCCTTTTTTTTTGGCGCCAAATAAGGCGAAATGTATGGTTTTTGTCGCGATTATCATTATCAATGAGTTGTTTAACCTAAATCTGCCGCCGTCTGTGGGCAGATTATTTAGTTTAGATTCTATAGGTAAAATAAAATGTGGGGTCTTATGTACCCCATACCGCACTGAAAAAGGGCAGTTTTTCATATTGTTTAGTGATGGGAAAAAAATATCGATTTTATTTAATTGTACTTATGGATGCTTTTTATTAAAACAGGGCAAACAATAATATTTTTGCAACCGATACATTCTGTGAGAATTTTCTTTGCTATTTTGTCAGCCTCACGACTTGATAAGAAGGTGCGAAGTTTTTCGTAGAATCCTACACATCTCCTTTTCTTTGATCCTTTTTCGAGATGATGTGGATTGTTTGGAGCGGGTTCTGAAAAAAAAAACTGATAGTGTATTTTTGAAGCGGGTTGATTAGGTGTAGCGATTTATTGGAGCATTTCTATACATACGTATGGGATCGTTACGGCCTGTGTGTGTTTTGCTTTTGTCAGTTGAATTTATTTGTTATATTCCTACATAATTATTTCACTTAGACTGAGTATAATTTGTAAATATTGATTGGAATCTTACCTGGTTTTCAAATATCGTTAATTTAGAATTAGATTTACCACCCAATTCCTTCATCAATAATATTATTAATTAACTTTCTTCGGCAACGTTTCGACATCTTATTATATCGTCGCGGGTGCAGCGTTCAACGTTTTGCACAACACTAACCGCGTAAAGCTAGCGTAGGGTGTGGTACGAGGTGTGCGGCGTAGGAGGTGTTCGCAACCTCGTAACGTACTGTATTAAACTTTAATTTATTCAGTGGGGTACGAGGCCTAAAAATCCGGTATTAAGGTAGATATACCAAAAAACTCGGCATCAATAGCGCATATCCGATATATAGTTATCTCTTTCCTAGACTGAAGCAAACGGAAGTTACCGCCTCTCGCACGACAGAGAAGTTTAAGTTTTTTCCTTACCGCTATAAAGACGAGACACGGACGAGGTGTTTCAAGCCTCGTTTCGCAGTCAACGTGTTAAAATTGATAGAAATGGGATACGTCAAGAGATTTTTAACATCTATGTTAAAAAATTACAGATTTAAGAACACAAAAAAAATTAAGCGTCTCTCTTAAAGGAAATGTCTATATGTCCTTTTTCATTGCTTCCGTCTTCTTATGTATGTTATCAGCTAAGCTCGATAGCAACAGGCTAGTTTGTAAAAATTACATAATATCAGTATTCACATGACACCCTCACAAAAACAAGCTTAAACAAAATTTAAGGAAATCTAAAGTAAAGGAAATCTAAGGAGATTCGCTTAGTTTAAGAATAATGAAATACCCAAATTTTTTTTATATTTTTCATTAAAAACAAAGAATGCTGTAATTTCACTAAAAATTTAAAGGCGCTCTCAACTTAAAAACGTAATAACAAGTTAAATTTGAAGTGCATTGAATTAGAAATTAGCGGGAATGTGCAGTATTTTTTTAATAATTTGTTTTCTTTTGAAATAAAATAAGTTCAAAGATCTAAAGAAGGTTTTACCTATTTGAATTATGCCACGTTCAGAGTTTCCTGTTACGGTTCTTTATAAAAGGCACTGTGCATGCTCAAAGAAGTGTAATTGCAGACGAGACAGGTCAATTTCCCCTGTAAAGAAGACTTGTTTAAGGTTTACTGATAAGCTTTTGCCCACTTAATGAACGATCACCTAGTTATCTATCTTAATTATTGTTCATTATTTATAAACACTGCATTAATAATGGTGATGACGAAAATCCACATGCCAATGAATAGAACACAAATTAGAAAATAAATTAATTTATTATAATTAAAAAAATTGAGGTAACGAATGAACTAATAGTCCACTTGATGAAAAGTGGAGCAGGGGTTCGTAGACCTATCCTCGATCAAGAATTAAAAAGCAGTTGCATTGTTATCCCGGAAAACCAAGATCGATATGCCTCTTTATGATTAAAAAGAGTCTCCCGTTTTACTAATTTGTTAGTACACTATTTAAGCTTATATTTTAATTATACTTATAGATCATCGAATATACTTTGTTACTGTTGTTTACACCTAGAAAAAATATACGGCCTTGTTGAAAATATACCCGAATGCAGAACTTTTTTTAATTTTTTTTATTTTTAATAGGAGAGGGGGGCAAACAAGCATGCGTCTCACCTGATGATAAGTGATTACCGCCGCCCACGAACAGCTGCAACGCCAGGGGGATAGTAAATGCGTTGCCGGCCTTTTAAATAGGAATAGGCTCTTTTCTTGAAGTTCCGTTAGTCGTGTCGATTCGGACAAATCTCTGGTGGTAGCAGTCTGGTAGTAGTAGTAGTTCCACAAGGTAGTTTTACAAGGAAGAAAACTTCTTTTAAATCGCTTAGTGGACCGTCAGTCATCCATATGGTATGGATGGTATCACGAATTTTGTCGTGATGTCCGATGGTGAAACTGTGCGGTTGGTATTAGTCCTCCCCTTGGTAGATGCGATAAAATACACAAAGAGATGCTACATCTCTTCGTAGAGCCAGTGAGTCAAGCCGATCGGAAAGAGCTCCGTCGCCGACGACTCGAACTGCTCTGCGCTGAATGCGATGCTGAATGGTGGGACGAAAGTACAAAGTCGCATAAAAAATCTGTAGAAGCACTAAATCGAACACTCCAGGATTTGCGCAGCAATACCGATGTAATGGGAGGAATGATGGTTTTACTGGCTGGTGACTTTCGCCAAACTTTACCTGTCATTCATAAGGGAATACCTGCGGATGAAATTAAAACATGCCTCAAGTCGTCTATTTTATGGAACAAGGTGACATAATTCCCTTTAACTACGAATATGAGAGTGCATTTGTATAACGATATCAATGCTGGAAACTATGCTGACATACTATTAAAAATTGGCCATGGGCAGCTTGGAAACGGATGCTGAGGGCTGCGTTACATTGACGAGAGATTTTTGTAATTTAGTACAGAGTTATTCTGAATTAATTGCGAGCGTTTATTCAGATTTAACGAACAACATGCATGAAGACAAATGGTTATGTTAAAGGGCGATTCTTGGACCAAAACATGAGAGCGTTAACAAAATAAATTCAGATATCCTCTCGTCAGTCCAAAACCTTCTAATGGTCGCTGTTAAAAAAGTACGCGTCTGTCCACAACCTTTATAAGGTGGCTATTTACTTACTTCAGACACGAAACAGCCGTAGTAAATGTATACATATCTCCCTCTAACTCGTACAAAATTGTTTTAATATAATTAACCTACTTATTTCGGTACAGAATTGTCGCTATTGAAGTACAAAATGTGCCTTTTTTGTACCTGTTTCGGGTCATCTTAAGTAGCCCACATTATTGTCGAGCTTGTGGTGTAAAAAATTTACGCGGAGTTGTGTTTTTTTTAAATTAATTATTGTAAAGTGTATTATCTTATTGTAAATAAAATAAATATTTATTGAAATAATAATAATTATTATTTTTTACTTTTTTTACTCCACAAACTGAAAAAAAAATTGCTTCTGGCATTTTTATCATGGAATTTAGAAAATATAAAAAATGTGAACTTACACATTTACACATATTCTATTAGCTTACTTAACAATAATTCTAACAACATATTATTTTATACAGTTTCCATACATAATTACTAAGATATTGCCATTTTAATGACACGCGCCACGTAGGCAATAAATCACTCATTTAGGGTTGGACAGATGCGCCAAAGCGGGCATTTTAGCCGGGACAGTTGAGAGACATATATTAAGCGAAGTAGCAGGAGAAAAAACAGAGTATTTGTCAGTAGACACAGTTATGGACACAGAACAGAGCACTTCATATCCTGTAGAGTTTCTAAATTCTCTAGAGTTGTCAGGTGTGCCCTCACATAAGCTTCAATTAAAATTAGGCCTCCCAGTCATGCTAATACGAAATTTAGATGCTCCTCGGTTATGTAATTGGACAAAGCTGCATGTGACACATCTTGGACGGAACGTAATCTATGCTACAATTTTGACAGGCGTAGGAAAAGGTGAATTATATCACGGATCCCTATAATTCCCACAAATCTTCCTTTTCAATTCAAAAGGTTGCAGTTCCTATTAAGCTCAATTTTGCAATGAAAATTAATAAAGCGTAAGGGCAAACGTTACAGGTATAGGGGGTCAACTTAGAAAGACCGTGCTTCTCTCATGGTCTGTGTGGTGGTCATGGTCAGTTTCTTTTCAAAAGTCTGCATCCCTGAGGGATAATTATGCTCAGTTTTATTTAGTTGAAAGAATATCCCATTTCCATTTGGAATAAACAGGCTGAATGCTTTCCTATATACGCTGCGTTTCAAAACATTTAAATAGGCTGACGAATCAATTTTGCTCAATTTCCTTTTAATGACTGCATCTCTGACAAATCTATAAAACTCAGTTTTCTTTCAATTCAAAAAGCAATGAATAGTTCATTTCCCAGTGACCATAAGGTTGAAGCCGGGTGGAACAACTAGTACATAATAGTTAGACTCCGTGCGTTTAAAATACGGTCTAAATTCAATTAAAAGAACTTCGTCGCTTTGTAACCACAGTTGCAAAAAGCAAAGTTAAGGATTCTTTTTTTGCATCTGTGGTTGCAAGAAGCAAACGAGCGGGTATTTAAAATTTCAAAACAAAAGTGTACAATCAGTAAGAGCTACAGTGATAAAGTATGGAATATTGATGTAATTATTTAATAAAATATTATTGTATAAGACTGCTAAACGAGCTATAGAAAGCGCGATGCTCGGATTTTCTCTTCGTGATGAAACCCATAACGAGAAGCCATATCCGCAGAAGAACAAGTGCAACTTATATAGGCCAGCGGATCGGTAGACGGAAGGGGCATTGGGTAAGCGAATAAACTGAAAAAACCAAAAACTTTGTGTTGGGTGACTCCCTGTAACTTCTTACTGGATGGAGTAACGACCTACTTAAATAAAGAGGGAGTTAATGGATTCAAGTGTTCCTGGACCGTTCTTTATGAAAATTTAAAGGGGACTTCCTACTGGTGGCGGATTTCTGTTGGGTTGTAATAATAACGTAATGATAATGAAGCTAGTTAATTGTATCCATGGTATTAATTAAAATATCAAAACATGATAAAAGTTTTAATGAAAATGAATAATACAAAACAGCACCATATCACCATAATACAAGTACTTTCATATCGGAAAGTTTACAAGTTTTAAAGTACTTTCACGTACAAAGTTATGAAAGGAAATTCATAAAGAAGTGCCTGAAAAGAGAAAAGTTATGAATAAATTATTCATTCCTTTTTAAATAAAAAATTTTGAAAGATCATAAAATTTTCGTTAGAGTTCGTTTGAATTGTTTAACATGCTACAAAGAAAGATATGCGAAATTACTCTGCGTGATAGAATTTCAATGTCTGTGGATATCTATAATAGGTTCTAGATACCATGCATGATTTTAAGTATTATTTCAGATTTAGTTAAATTAATATAAAAACTTAAATGGTAGAACATATTTTTAAGAGCTTGGGGTTCGTGATAAAAGAAAATGCTGATTGAATTGCAACTGAAAACACACTAATAGTTAACTACACTGAACACTTTATTCTACAGTTATATTGCTTCGAAGTATTCGCTTGAATTGCCAGTTCAATACTGACTCGGGTCGCGAACAATATCAGTCTTATGCAGGACTTTTTCTACTGAAACATTTGGAATGTTCGATTACATACCGGTCCAGACCGACTAGGTGTAGAATGTTCTAGTATGGAAGTTTCTAGAAAGCTCTCCTAGTTCTGCTACTTGAAACATGAAGTTTTCTTTTCAGTATCCCTTTACAGATAGATGAATGTAAAGTAAAGTAAAGTAAAGTTACAGCCTATATACGTCCTACTGCTGGGCACAGGCCTCCCCCTCATTTCTGAGAGGGTTTTGGGGCAAGGAAGTGTCCGCTACGCTGCCTCAATGCATGTTGGCGAACTTCACAAGTCTTCGAAATATTTTTTTCTTATTCCTCAGATATGCAGGTTTCCTCACGATGTTTTCCATCACCACCTAGCATGTGGTAAATCAGCACTTAAAATTGCATTTAACAATTTCATTGGTGCCGGCGGGGATCGAACCCGGGTTACTCGCATTCTGTTATATATATATATATATATATATATATATATATATATATATATATATATATATCTGTATATAGAAATAGACAACACGTGAATATTCACAGTAGGTAATAGTGACGCTAGTGGTTTTTATGTGATAGAACTGAACTGCTTGACTTAAGCGGAAAAGGACAACTTTCACCTTCAAAGCAGGTACCGTCAAAACAAAAGAAACAAGAAAAGAAGTAATGGAATCTCTTGTTGCCTATTTAAATGTTTTCCTCTTCATAAATGTATTCAATAATTGTTCCACATATTATATAATAATATTTAGAAGACAAAATCTTTTTGCAAAAATTTTAAAATATTAGCTAATATTCAGGTAAAAATATTTTTAATTCTGCAGTACACATTTTAATCCAATACATCTTTTAATCGTGTATAAAAAATATGATAACAGAAGTGTACAACCAGTGAGTGCTACAGTGATATAGTACGGAAGCGAGATGTGATTATTTTATGAAATATTATTATATAAAACTGCTAAACGAGCTATAATAAGCGCTATGTTCAGATTTTTTCTTCGCGATAAAACCCATAACGAGGTACCATATCTGCAAAAGAACACGAGCAACTTATATAGGCCAGCGGATCAGTAGACTAAAGGGGCAATGAATAAGCCTAAAAACTGAAAAAAACAAAAACATTTGTATTGGATGACCCACTGTGACGTCCTGCTTAAATATAGAGGAAGTGAATGGATTTACGAGTAGGTGTTCCTGGACTGTGCTCTATGAAAATTTAAGAGGGCCTACCCACTAGTGGCGGGTTTGTGTTGGGTGGTAATAATAACATGATGATAATGAAGCTAGGTAATTGAATCCATTGTATTACGTACCTATACTAGAAATAATGCAAAATAAAATTGTATACATTTCACATAAAAAAAATTAAAAAAAAAAATTGAGAAATTTTGTATTAAGGTAATGAAAAGTTAACACACGAAACTACAAACTTCAATTGTCGTCACTTACGAAGTTTTGAAAGAGGGTTCGTTGATCCCACAACTGCGGTCTTGCCCTCAACCAAGGATTCAGCTGCTGATTTGGGGTATTTCTGCTTTAAGGAGTTCAGCTCGTCTAGAGAAGTGATCTTATGCCGGGATCCATCAGCAGCTTTCACCACAATTACACCGTCCTGAGTCCAGCAATCACGCATACCAAAATGCTGCCGGGCTTTAGCATGAACAGCTTGACGGGTCTTTGTCAAGAATTCTTTAACTGCAATCGATGAACCTTTAAGCTGGACTTTGACCTCCACACCGATGTTCTAGAGTCAATGTCAACAAACCGTACCAAGATTGGTCGTTGATGGTTTTTACTGGCTGCTCCAATCCTGTGACAAACTCTGATGCTAGAGGCTGTAATGTCTGTTAACTGCATCTTGCGAAAAATGCTCACCACAGTGGCTTTACAATCTTCCTTCTCTTCTTCAGTAACACCGAGAAAAATGAGAGCCTTATGACGATGCCTGGTTTCGATGACATCTACCATTCGAGAGAACTCAATAATCTGCTTGCGAAGTTTTAGAATTTTAAGTTGCTATTTAAAATTATCTCGTAATTTATCCATTACAATACAGTACAAGATTCACAATTAACACAAATATTATAATACCGACATAATATAAAATTTTACTGGCTTAATAAGCATTATTTTTGCATTATATATATATACTCCATTATCATTACAACCATTCACAAATCCTGAGCCATCTCGACAATCGACTTCTTGCATATCTTACGATATTGTCAATCCAATGGATGGCAGTGATCGAACCAGGGTTACTTATGCACTGTTATATTTACAGCAGGCTATTAGTTTCTAAGCTACCACGGTCTCTACTAACTTCCCTTGTCATGTGTGACGTGCGTCAATCAAACACGGTGTCAGAACTAACTTTATGTTCATTCTACAATTATCATTACATCCTTCTCCCTCAAATGTGCAAATAGCTTCTTTCGCACAGATTTTACACAGTACAACACATTACTTAGCACAGTAATTATTCTTAAATAACAAAATCAAATATTAATGTAGAAATTAAATGCTGAAATAAGCCTACATCTTCCTTCTTTTTTACACACACCCAGTTGTTTCCCATACCTTTATAACACGAACCATGATGTACCTGTTTATGTTGTTTATCCAACTCTATTTGGTGGTTTCACTGTCCTGCCGGATCGAGTAACATAATCATCATATTCCAAGTTTCAGTTAGGAGTGTCATGTATGTTTGGCGAATCTTTTATTATACGTTCCCTATTTATAACTATTTTACTACCGGTAACCAGTTCAATTTCAAATGAGTGGTCTCTTATTTTTATTCTAATAGTCCCGGATCTAAACTTTCGTTTATTTACGTCTTGTACAACTTTTACATTCTGCCCGACATTTAATTTTTGCAATTTTTTTTGCATTGCGATTGTAATACATTTTTGTTTTAATTGTTTTTCTTTTAATTTACTTAAAATATTTTTTGTGTTTTTTTTTCGGTTTTAAAAACTTTGTAGATTAATTTTATACTCTGTAATAATTCTGACGAAGAAGGCAAGTTTTCATCTAAAAGAGTGTTTAAATATTCTAATAAAGCCAACATGTAATCCTGCCTCTCCGCGGTAAACTTCAGAATAATATTCTTTATTATTTGAACGGTCCATTTAACTTGTCCGTTTGATTTGGCGTAATGCGGCCATGAAGTCATATGAGTGTAATACCATTCTGACGAAAATTATTTAAAAGCACTCGATGTAAATTATGGTCCACAATCAGTCATGATTATGTATGGTATTCCCTGTCTATAAAATATTTTTTTAAACATGTAATAACAGAAAGTGAGTGAGTTGACTGTAATTCGACTAGTTAAAAAGTTTGCTATCATAATCCAATAGTAACAAATAATTTTGGTTTTCGCTATCTTGAAGAACTACTGACGATATTCCTTCTGAGCCGGGTCTACGTGCTGTTTTGAGAGTCATTACGAATCGTCTCGCACGCAGACTCGACGACATCCAGTCTCACGAACAAGCCGGTTTCCGAAAAAGCTTTAGCACTATATACTACATAAATTTAAATTTAATACCCTTCGGCAAATTGTAGAGAAGTCCTAAGAGTACAATCTGCCACTTTTCCTGGCATATGTGCACTATGAAAAAGCCTTTGATTCCGTCGAAATTTGGGCGGTGCTACAGTCCCGTCAGCGGTGCCAAGTTGACTGACGGTATATCGAAGTGCAAGTGTTTATACAGTAGGGCTCCGAGAGCTATCTGAGTATAGTTCCAGAGTTCGAAATCTATCCAATTGTAAAGAGATATAAGACAGGATGACGTTATATCCTCGACACTGTTCACCGCTGCATTGGAAGACGTTTTCAAGCTACTGGTCTGGAAAGGATACGGTATTAACATCAATGGAGAGTACATCACTAACCTTCGATTTGCCGACAGTATAGTCCTTATGACAGAATCTCTAGAGGACATAAGCACTAAGCTCAATGACCTCAATAGTGTCTCCTAACAGATAGGTCTTAAGATGAACATGGACAAGAACGGTAGTTGTTGGGAGCACTAAGCTCAAAATTGTTGATGTTTACAAATAGTCCAACTAGGTAAGTCCAACTTCGACCGAGAGGTCAATCGACGGATTCAACTCGGCTGGGCAGCGGTCGGGAAATTACGACATATCTTTTCGTCAGGTATACCTCAAAATCTGAAAATTAGAAAGTACACACAATGGCGTGTTGCCAGTGATGACTTACCGATCTGAGTCGTGATCACTCCTGGCTGTATGAGGACGCTCAAGATCGTTCATCGAGCTATGGTGAGGGCTAATTTCGAAGTTTCTCTGCATGATAAACTTACAAATGAGAATATCCGCTGTAGAACCAGAGTAACCGACATAATTCAAAGGATTAGTAAGCCGAAGTGGCAATGGGCCGGCCATATAGCTCGAAGAACTGACAACCGATGGGGGAAAAAAGTTCTCGAGTGGTAGCCTCGTACTGGTAGGTGTAGTGTAGGGCGAACCCCCACCAGATGGAGTAACGACCTGGTGCGAAATGCAGGAATTCGATGGATGCAGGTGGCTCAGGGTCGTGCTTTGTGTTATTCTTTGGGATTGGCTTTTGTTCAACAGTGGACTTGTGAAGGGCTGTAATGATGAATGATGATGATGAATTTTGTTCTTTAACTTGAAATAAATCTACTCCTATTTTTTCCACAGTCTATCCGGTATTTCATGACATTGTATTTGTTCCTTTTGATCATTTCGTCTAAATGATAAATATATTTGACAATTTAACACCATATTTTAAAGTCATTACTTAGCCCTGACCAAAATAGAATTTCTCTTGCTCTTAGTTAGTTTGCATTTTTCGAGACTATCTATATGAAATTTGTTCAATAACTATTTTCTTAATATTTTAGGAACAATAATTCTCTCATTTTTCTAAACTAACCCATGTGCATGTGATAAATACTCTTTATAGTTCCAATACAGTGTAACTATATCGTCCACTTCTTCTTTAACACTTGGCAAGCCTTTTAGTACATATTTCTTTAATTTTATTAACTCGGTATCGGTTTCCGTGTACTTTTGTAGTTGCATAAACTAAACATCTGCAATGTCGTTGGTGACTCGTTAGACGGCCAGACGTACCACGCACACCTTATCGTGAACCGAGTCGGCGCTCGAATGAAGCGCGATTAGCGCTGTCGGTTCTTACGCACGTGATTACGCATCGGCCTACATGTTTTTGCCTGGTTTATAATATACTAGTTTTAACGTATAACGTAATCTTAACGACATTCGTTGCAATCGTGCTGGTGAATCGACGATGGGCTTTTCAATAATACTAACCAGAGGTTTACGATCCGCTTCTATTGTTATATCCGTTCTACCGTGAAATCTCTCGCAAGCAAATACACAAGCATGTTATTCTTTTTGCTTTAGTTAACGCTCTTGACGCGTAGCATACCGGTAAACCACTTTGCAAGCACGCGCTCAAACTGTTTGTATTAAAACTAGCTGTGCCCGCTATTTCGTCCGCGTGGAATAGTGACTTTTATGGAATTTAATATTTATAAATAAATAAAAACGTGGAATAGTAATATTTATAATAGACGAATTGAAAACTGTAATAACCTTTTATACTCTGATAATATTAATTTTGAATATTGTTACATTTTAGACTCCAACAAAAATTTAGACAATTCTACTCATATGTTCTCAAGATATATTTGAAAATTAAATAAACGCGGATTAAAGACAATTTTGCATGACAAACGAATTTATAAGAACATTTGATGATGTAACATTGAGTGAAAATCGACGAATAGAAGATATCTCTGATCTAACAGTAATAACGTTTCAAGAAAATAAAATTGATACAGAGAAGTCTTCCTTTCGCCCCTAAATGCTATAAAATTATGTGTAAAAACCTTCAATGTCTTTGTAACAAAATTGACGACTTAAACTTATTGTTGATGGAAGTTAATATAGATATATTAATCGTAAGTGAACATTGGTTATTACCTATTAACTATCATTTTTACACATTAGAGGGCTACGAACTACGTGCAAAGTACTTTCGGCAAAAACATATACACGGTGGGGTTGGTATCTTTGTTAGAGAAAACATGAAAACTAAATAACGTTTAGACATTCAATTATTCACAGTAGAATTTATCGTGGAATTGTGTGCGTTGGAGATTACTGAATATAACTTATTGATTGTGGCCATCTATCGCCGTAAGACGGAAATAGAAACATTTTTCGTCAAATGCAAGCTTTACTAAACCACTTATCCAAACATGCTCATAATAAAAAAATTATCATAACGGATGCTATAAATATCATCACATCACAAAGGATACAAAAATTATGGAAACCCCTACAAGTGAGACCCAAAACAGTAAATCATGCATTGACCAAATTATAATTTCTATAAATACATACATGACGGCTTTTGTACAAAATTATGACTTATCAGACCATCACGCATTAATTGGACGAATACCAGTAGAAGAGAACATAAATAGTGATACGGGTTTGAGCTTCGTGACAATAAAAATTGCCGATAGAATTACCTAAATTAACACTTTAATTTTCTTTACACCAATTAAAACTTAAAACACTACTAATTAATCACACTGATTCACTTTATTTCGCTCCGAAGCTTCGCTTGTCTCGCCAAATTCAATACTTCCCCGATCGCGTATTGCAGCGCCTTTATATAGGGCTCTTCCACGAAAACATCCAGAATATTCCAGAATATTCGAGTAAATACGCGCGCCAACCGACCAAGCGCAGAAAGTGAAAACGTCTATCACGGGGAGTGCTCTGAGGAATTGTTCGAATTAATCCCAGCCGCCAAATTTCGTGAACGCACTACACGTCAAACGTCTCGATACCATCCACACCATCTGGATGCTTGGCGGTCCACCACTGTGGAATAGTTTACCACCGGCGATTTTTCTGGACCGATACGACCTGGGGACCTTCAAGAAAAGAGCTTTAGGCTACGGTCTCCTATTAAATGCTATACGCGACGTCCGACTTCAGCGTAAACGTTCCGATCGGCGTCTGAACGCCAGACACAGCGTCAGCGGTCAATACATATCTTACAAACGGACGACATCTAGACTTTCGATCGAGCAACTATTAAGTAGCCGACAGTGCTCACGTGTGGTTGTGTGTCATATTTGTACATAAAATGGATATAAATTCAATACTTTTGGGAGCGCTTGTGTTACTTGAAGAAGAGGCACAAGACGACCGTATACGAAGAAAAATAAATGCAACAAGGCACCGATTATTTATGAAGAGATATGAAGAAGGATGTTTCCAGCTATTGATAATAAAGCACTTAAAAGACAGCAATTCTAAATTTACTGAATATTTTCGTATTAATTAGGAACAATTTAAACATAATAATAATACAGTAACTCGTCTTTTTCTTTATTAAATTTTGTCATTTTGTACTGACGCTAGACACGACCTTCACGCTGCAATGGTTCTTAATAACTAGAGACGCAGCGCAAAGCGTCTTAACGCCACCTACGACGTCCATACGCCGACATCAGCTTGTGTAAGAGACCACAACAGTACATTTCTATAGTAAGCATCGTAACGCGGCGTACGACGTGACGCTGTAAGCGGCCGATGGCGTTTATAGGAGACCACCGCCTTACTCCTTTCTAAAGGGCCGGCAACGCACCCGCAATTCTCCTGGTGTTGCGGTTGATCATGGGCGGCGGTAGTCACTTAACATCAGGTGAGCCACATGCTCGTTTTGCCCCTTCTTCTATAAAAAAAAGTTCGAGTTTGGGGCTTCCAGAAAGCTTAGTTCTTCAATTCGATACTAGATGGCGCTGTCGGTTGAAAGATTAGTGATGTCATTTTCTGGAAAGCTCTCTCTTCGCTCTGTTACCCGATACTAGATGGCGCTATTGCCAGATGTCAACTTAGCCGCGTAACAATAGAAATAATATTACTTATAAAATATGCAAACAACTTTTAATGAGAATAATATGAAAAATTCAGAATTAAATTAATTGGTGTAATATAATGACCCCAACGAGTGATGTAAATACAAACTATAATAAATTTCATAACCAAATCAAGTCTATTTTAGATGAACATATTCCACGAAAATTGTATAAATTACAAAATAAAGAAAAGACAAAATGGGCCAAAAAAAGATATTAAAAAATGTTGCTACAACAAACGTGTTTTACGCTATCTTACTAACTACTATAATAATGAAGCCTTAAAATCTTATACAAAAATTTACAGAAAAATACTAAAAGGAATAATAGTCACAGAAAAAAGAAAATCTTACATAAAAAAGAGTGCAAACGTCACGTAATAAATATAAACTATGTGGGATATGATGAATGAAAAAACTAAAAAAAGTTAAAAGTGTAAAATATAAAAACATTTTTATGTAATGACGTTTTAAATATAACATCTCCAAGTAAAGTTGCAAACTTATTTAATAATTATTATATAACTTATAAGTTCAAATAACTGCTGCTCTCTAAGTAAGCGGCCATCTCGAATATCCTTGCAAAATTCACTATAGTGGTGTAGTGTGGTAAGTAGTGTTTCAGAAACTGATGTAAAAGAGCGATAGCGTAGATGAGTTTGTAAAGCCCTTAACTTTTCTTATAAATCAATTGTATAAAGATGGCATTTTTCCAAAAAATCTAAAATTAGCCGTGATAAAACCTATTTTTAAAAAAGGGTATAAAACTGCTGTATCTAATTATCGCCCCATCGTATATAATTTAATCATCGTCTGTAATTTCAAAAATTTTTGAGAAAATAATTTGTAGTAAAATATATAATTTTTTTGAAAAATATAGCATTTTTAGTAAATATCAGCATGGTTTCCGAAAAGATCATTCTACTACGTCCGCTGTATTTGACGGCATCTTAGAAATTAAGGAAGGGAGGTTAATATTGTTACATTTTAGACTCCAACAAAAATTTAGACTATTCTACTCATATGTTCTCAAGATATATTTGAAAATTAAATAAACGCGGATTAAAGACAATTTTGCATAACAAACGAATTTATAAGAACATTTGATGATGTAACATTGAGTGAAAATCGACGAATAGAAGATATCTCTGATCTAACAGTAATAATGTTTCAAGAAAATAAAATTGATACAGAGAAGTGTCCGCCACGCTGCCCCAATGCGTGTTGGCGAACTTCACATGTCTTCGAAATATTTTTTTTCTTATTCCTCAGATATGCATGTTTCCTCACGATGTTTTCCATCACCGCCTAGCACGTGGTAAATCAGCACTTAAAATTGCATTTAACAATTTCATTGGTGCCGGCGGGGATCGAACCCGGGTTACTCGCATTCTGTTATATATATATATATATATATATATATATATATATATATATATATATATATATATATATCTGTATATAGAAATAGACAACACGTGAATATTCACAGTAGGTAATAGTGACGCTAGTGGTTTTTATGTGATAGAACCGAACTGCTTGACTTAAGCGGAAAAGGACAACTTTCACCTTCAAAGCAGGTACCGTCAAAACAAAAGAAACAAGAAAAGAAGTAATGAATCTCTTGTTGCCTATTTAAATGTTTTCACCTTCATAAATGTATTCAATAATTGTTCCACATATTATATAATAATATTTAGAAGACAAAATCTTTTTTTGCAAAAATTTTAAAATATTAGCTAATATTCAGGTAAAAATATTTTTAATTCTGCAGTACACATTTTAATCCAATACATCTTTTAATCGTGTATAAAAAATATGATAACAGAAGTGTACAACCAGTGAGTGCTATAGTGATATAACACGAGCAACTTATATAGGCCAGCGGATCAGTAGACTAAAGGGGCAATGAATAAGCCTAAAAACTGAAAAAAAACAAAAACATTTGTATTGGATGACCCCCTGTGACGTCCTGCTTAAATATAGAGGAAGTGAATGGATTTACGAGTAGGTGTTCCTGGACTGTGCTCTATGAAAATTTAAGAGGGCCTACCCACTAGTGGCGGGTTTGTGTTGGGTGGTAATAATAACATGATGATAATGAAGCTAGGTAATTGAATCCATTGTATTACGTACCTATACTAGAAATAATGCAAAATAAAATTGTATACATATCACATAAAAAAATTAAAAAAAAATTGAGAAATTTTGTATTAAGGTAATGAAAAGTTAACACACGAAACTACAAACTTCAATTGTCGTCACTTACGAAGTTTTGAAAGAGGGTTCGTTGATCCCACAACTGCGGTCTTGCCCTCAACCAAGGATTCAGCTGCTGATTTGGGGTATTTCTGCTTTAAGGAGTTCAGCTCGTCTAGAGAAGTGATCTTATGCCGGGATCCATCAGCAGCTTTCACCACAATTACACCGTCCTGAGTCCAGCAATCACGCATACCAAAATGCTGCCGGGCTTTAGCATGAACAGCTTGACGGGTCTTTGTCAAGAATTCTTTAACTGCAATCGATGAACCTTTGCTTGGACTTTGACCTCCACACCGATGTTCTAGAGTCAATGTCAACAAACCGTACCAAGATTGGTCGTTGATGGTTTTTACTGGCTGCTCCAATCCTGTGACAAACTCTGATGCTAGAGGCTGTAATGTCTGTTAACTGCATCTTGCAAGTAACACAAGCGCTCCCAAAAGTATTGAATTTATATCCATTTTATGTACAAATGCTATGACACACAACCACACGTGAGCACTGTCGGCTACTTAATAGTTGCTCGATCGAAAGTCTAGACGTCGTCCGTTTTTAAGATATGTATTGACCGCTGACGCTGTGTCTGGCGTTCAGACGCCGATCGGAACGTTTACGCTGAAGTCGGACGTCGCGTATAGCATTTAATGGGAGACCGTAGCCTAAGCTCTTTTCTTGAAGGTCCCCCAGG
>CAJQZP010000063.1:0-43053 GCA_907164705.1 Parnassius apollo
GGATAACGCATTCGCTCTATGAAGAGCAAAATGCGGCTCGCGTTACTTGGTGCGTCAGAACTCTCGAAAGATTCCGCGCAGGATCCTCAAATGCTGTATACAACATCGTATCAGGTGACGAATCCTGGATATATGCGTACGAACCCGAAACAAAAAACCAGTCACGAATTTGGGTGTTCGAAAATGAGTTAAAGCCAACAAAAAATGTTCGTTCACAGAGTGTTGCAAAAAAAATGGTGGCCACTTTTGTCTCCAAAACCGGCCATGTTACAACTATTCCTCTTAAGGAACGAAGAACGGTTAATGCAGAATAGTATGCTAGCATTTGTTTGCCACAGGTCGTTTCTGAACTCCGTAAAGAGAACTGCAACCGCCGCATCATCCTCCATCACGACAATGCGAGTTCTCACACTGCACACAGAACAAAAGGGTTTTTAGAGCAAGAAAACATAGAATTATTAGACCATCTGCCGTACAGCCTCGACCTAAGCCCTAATGATTTCTATACTTTCCCTAAAATAAAGAATAATTGCGTGGACAGAGTTATTCATCACCTTAAGAAGCTGTGGAAGCCTACAAAACGGCCATTTTAGAGACCCCAACTTCCGAAAGGAATGGTTGCTTCAATGATTGCTTCTATCGTATGAAAAAAAAGTGTCAAATTTCGCGGAGAATACTTCGAAAAGCAATAAATACATTTTTAAATAGTAATGTTGTGTCACTACCTTGATTCCCGAAATTTTCAGTGCCGCCCTCGTATGAGTCACAGCAACCACTTACCGTCAGGTGAAGTTTGTGCTTGTTTATCACCCTTAGTCTATTTAAAAAAAAATGTTATAAATGTACGTTTGTTAAGAAGTGACACGAGTGCCTGACGCCAAACGTACGTTTCATAAGTGGGACAAGTGTGTAAACAAACGTGGGATCGTTGCACGGCATACGTTGCGTACGTGGGACCAGTGTTTTTCCTCTTATACGAAAATGAATGCAACGAAAGAAGTGTCAGCTAACAAACATAAGAACAAAAAAATATTCTCTAGTTTGTTAATTTATAAAACGTCACGAACAGTTAAAATTATTTAGTTATAACTTTATCTGCGTTACACGGTGCCATAAGCTGGACCAGACGACGGAATGTGAATCTTCATCTAATTCGATAATAGGCATACTTACTAATAATGGATTAAATATGAATTTTGAATTGTAAAGCAATTTTCTCGTTATCGGTTACTGGTTATTAAAGTCCACAGCTGAACATAGATCTCCACCATAGATTTCATCATAGGGGGGGATATTTTCCATAGTGAACATAACAAGTTCAATAAACCAGCAACAACTATAAACACGTCATTATGCTCAGTTCAAAACGAGCTGCACACACAGCTAACGATAGTTCAATCCCTAATGTTTACCGAAATAAATTATACGTCAGAGTCTGAGTACGAAAAACATTTTCTTGTTTTAAAGAGCACTTACAATATTGGAACGTACATTTACATGCATTAAAACAAATTATTTAAACTAGTTTCAAACTACACTCCAAACATTACAAGTAACTACACAGTTGTCTCTTAACTTCTATTAACAATTTACTACCACTAGGATTTTGCTCCTCTGTCGTAGAATCGTTTCTTACACATAAGTTATAATATTTATCAGAGATTATAATTAACAGAAAACAAGAACTAATTAAATATTTTTTTTTACTTTTACGTTTACTTCTTTCGAATTGTATTTTAAAATAACAATTTTGACAACCTGGCGCCTAGTAAGTGGATTCTCTCCTGGGTGAAATTACCATAATTAATATATATATATATATATATATATATATATATATATATATATATATATATATATATATAGTACCCGGTTGACCGAGCTTTGCTCGGTATTTTTCGCTCGGTTTTTTTAATTCGTGTGTTTTGAAAATTATATTTAGATACAAATTACATACTGATGAAATACGAATAATATTTTTTGATCTTAGCGACATAATAGAAAAAAACTGAACTGGTTATTTGAACAAAAAATCATGAGTGCAATTATGTTAATTCAAATTTTTGTGTTTTTAAGAAAACTCAAAAAAGGGCTCGAAAAAAATAGATTTTCTCAAAAAAAGAAAGGAATTTGAAAAAAAAAATTAAAAAAAAGTCGGTCTGTCGGTCTGGGCTCGGACCATGGTATTACGATTTTGTGACTGCCCAATATACCAATTAATATGTAATCATTAATAAACTGTCAAAATTTACCTTCTTATTCTAACAGTTTAACAGTAGCAGTTTTTCATTAGCAGCTGTCTCGTTTGTGAGCAGCCTGCTTGGTTGTCGCTATTAAGATAATGTGTACATAAAGGGCGTGGTAACTAATCACAACCTATAATTCATTTTATTTATTTCTCGTTTTCGTCTGTCCAATCCAAGCTTTTGATAAGTGGACGAAAAGGAACAGGATGCATCGGTAGAGACAAAGAAACTAAACGAATTAACACTTCTGCTAAAATGTAAGCCCCAATTTATTTTTCAACTAATGACTATCTAACAGAATACACTAATTATCATCACGCTATTGTTACCAATTACCTACCTAACAAGTTCCATAAACGCCATTTCATTGTTCTGTTCTAATTTAAAGTGATTTTTTATTAGAACAAAATGAACGGCGTAGCGTATTTAAACAAACGCAAATATAAATGCGGTATAAGTTGGCAAATATAAATGGGATAAAAACTGGATATATTTATTAAAATTACGTAAAAATAATGAGACAGAAACCATCGGGTAAAACAACCGCATGAACACTTTAACAAATTTATGATTTTTCTCTAAATTTTATGAAATTATATGCAGTGTCCGCTAGTTGTATATTTTTAAATTATAATTCGGATTATGGGCTGAATTGTGAAGATTTTGTGGAAATTCTAAAATTACATAAGCGACTAACGAGATGAGCGAGAAATAAAGATAATAACAATATGTGTAGGTAAGGCATCGGTTTTTCATTGAATTTGAAATGCCGACGAAAAGTCACGTTCTTTTTCATGAGCAAATATGATATTTGTCAAAATTACAGCGCTCAACGAGTAGCGTTGTAAAATGAAGAACCAACATTATTATTCTTTTATTATTTACAGCCTATACTGTAAAAGTCCACTGCTGAACTCTGCCTCCGTCACGGAGTTTCGCCTCATAAGGTAGATATTTGGAACAGTTGATACGTTTGACATCCGGGTAAGCTACCGCAGTTATTACTATAATAAGTTGTTATCATGATGATGCTGCTGCAATCTCCTGTATCATTTCTCTCTATCGACTTTTGCAACACCACGGGATTAATGATATAGTTAAATTAATACTTGCTCAAGTATGTTTACCGTATCTTGCGATACCTTGCGAAGATGTTATAATACAAATTAACTTTGTCTCTAAATAAGCTCTTGTTTATATATTTTGTACTTTATACGCAACCACTTTATATGTACGACCTAGGTGTCTACAGACACATAAAATAAAGTTTGTTCCATGATAAGAGTATCCGTAGACCGAGGACAGCTCCAAAATTGTTTAAAGTGACAAATATAGGCGCGAAACTCGACTTTATATATTTTTAAAATTATCATAACAATTTATTTGTTTGAGCTCAATGCATAATGACACAATGGTTTGGAATTTGGTACTTTACTGTTAATTTCTTAATTGCATATATAAAAGTGAGCTCTAATTAATTTAATGCGAACTTGTATACTTCCCCTTGTATTCTATGTAAGTGTCGCAGCTCTTTGACAAATATGTATTTAATATAAGCAGCTGGATAAAATAACTATTCGTGCCAAAACGTTTAAAAACCAAGTAGCAATATAACCTTCACGATGAACCCTGCACCAGCTCGATATTGACTCTTCACTTCGATGCTAAATTTATGCGCATCGTTTGACATTATATTTACATTTAATCCAAACTTAATTTTATTACTAAAAGCGGTTCAGTGAACTTTAAGGAAGTTTAACTGAACCGGAATTTTTGAATTTTATATCATAAGATAAGAGTACCGACGACAAGCCTGTTTTTTTAGATATATAGATATGAAAACATAGCATGTTCAAGAAACCAGCAACGACTATAAACACAAAATAAAAATATAAATTTCTTTGCAACTTTCCGCTAAACATATAAAATGATGTGTCTTACCTGGATTGAAGCGCAACTCCCGCCCTCCCTCAATTGCATACACTAACTCCGTCACCACTAGACCAAGCACCACTACTCTCAACACCACTATTCCAGGCAAGACACACCATCGACGATAATACGACACGTGTTTCGCCTCTACACGAGGCATCCTCAGGTAATATAGACTCTACGGCGGCTGACCGCTAAGTGACCGCTAAGTGGCGCTTCAATCCAGGTAAGACACATCATTTTATATGTTTAGCGGAAAGTTGCAAAGAAATTTATATTTTTATTTTTTATTATAATGGATTTCCGCAAAGTAACGCCTGATTCTATCGACTATAAACACGTCATTATGCTCAGTTCAAAACGAGCTGTGTGTGGTACGCTAGTTGAATCACTAATGTTCACCAAAATAAATTATACGTCAGAGTCAGAGTGCTAAGAAAAGTTTCTTGTTTTAAGGAGCACTTACAATCTTGGTGCGTACATTTACAGCCATTAAACCAAATTATTTAAACTAGTTTTAAATTACACAACAAATATTTCAGGGAACTACACAGTTATTTCTTAACTTATACTAATAATTTACTACCAATAGGATTTAGCTCCTTTGTGGTGGAGTTGTTTCTTACACGTAAGTTGCATGAACAAATGTCTGCACCAGGAACATTTATTTGTACCCGTATTAAATTAATTCTTTACACTGCGCCACCGAGCTTTAATTGAACTGACTGTAGCTTGACCGGAACCGGGGCATATGTAACTTAATTGCAATGAGAAAAATTTTTAATGGATTATTTTTTGTTTTTTCGTTTACTTAACTAAATTTGTCAGAGATATTTGTATATAAAACAAGCTTTAATAGTAAAGAAATAAGAATACTTTTCTGAGGGGATCAAAGATAATGAAAAAAAAAACCTATGATACGGTGCTTTGCATTCAGAGCAATTAAGAAACAAAAGATAGAGCGCTACGTACATTTCAAGTGACACCAAGCCAAAATCATATTCAACTTAAAACACTCACTCACACACATATGCATATAAAATAATTTGCAACTAACTTTAACTCTCATTACCCTTAGCCCACATAAACATAACAACTCAAACATATAAATAATTTATTGCCAAGTTCGAGTAATGGTAAGTAGCTTGAGCATTTAAAATAAAAGGCAAAACACAATAATGTACTCCAGAAAGAATTTCGGTCATGGCGGTCTGCCTCAACGGAGACGGAGGAGTATAGTACCAAAGTGCACCAGTGCAAGTGCAAAGCTTGCACCTTGCACTTTCCATATTCCCTCACTCTCATGATTCGAAGAGCTAATAAACCGACACCATCGGAAAGAGATCAGGCGCTGGACCAACGGCCTTAAGTGCTTTCCGACGTACTGGGGTGAGACACCGCCAACTTTCTGACTCCGAAGAGCTACTGAAAACTTCTTGACGGAAATCATCATCATCATCATCATTACAGCCCTTCACAAGTCCACTGCTGAACATAGGCCTCCCCCAAGTAATGCCACAAAGCACGGTCCTGAGCCACCTGCATCCATCGACTTCCTGCATGTCTTACCAGGTCGTCACTCCCTCTAGTGGGGGGTCGCCCTACACTACGCCTACCGGTACGGGGATGCCACTCGAGAACCTTTCTTCCCCATCGGTTATCGGTTCTTCGAGCTATATGGCCGGCGCATTGCCACTTCAGCTTACTAATCCGTTGGGCTATATCGGTCACTCTGGTTTTACTGCGGATATCCTCATTTCTGAGTCTATCACGCAGAGAAACTCCGAGCATAGCCCTCTACATAGCTCGCTGAGCGACCTTGAGCGTCCTCATACGGCCAGCAGTGAAGGACCACGTCTCAGATCCATAAGTCATCACTGACAACACGCACTGGTTGTACACTTTAGTTTTCAGAGAATGAGGTATACCTGACAGGAAGATGTGTCGTAATTTCCCGAACGTTACCCAGCCGAGTTGAATCCGTCGATTGACCTCTCGGTCGAAGTTGGACTTACCTAGTCGGACTATTTGTCCCAGGTAAACGTACTCGTCAACAACTTCGAGCATAGTGCTCCCAACAACTACCGGCATAGGTGTGACATGGACATTAAACATGATCTTTGTTTTGTCCATGTTCATCTTAAGACCTATCCGTTGGGAGACAATTGTATTTGTATATGTAATTGTAATTGATTACAACTTGACACTATAATAACATACTCGTATGTTAAAACTGTCTATGCTTGGTTTGGGTGGCTGGATAAATCTCCTATAACAGCACATAATAATTCCGTAGTCATAATGAGGTTTAAACATAATATGTAAGATATGATACTTACATTAAGTTTGACCAAATCAGGTGTACATTCGCGAACATGTTATATTATGTTATAGTCGAGAACATGTTATATTATGGTGTAGTCGAAAACTTATTACTACTTTTTTTATTTTATGACTTCTAAGGAGTATGCTTATCTTAATTGAGACAGAAATTTATATAAAATACGCTATTACGCAGCTAAATTTTGTTTAACAAAACATTTGTTAACACTAGAAGACATATTTTTTTAAGAAAATAACGTAATTTTAGGTTTTGTTGTCCGTAACAAAGGCAAAAAATACGAATGTTAAGAATGTTATTGTAAATATGTATCAATATAGATATGTATGAAAAAATCTTGTACATTCATATTATTTATGTTGTAAAACAACTACATGAAAATGTGTTTATTATATTTAATTCATATTTTTTTTTGCTTACGTGTCGTTGTGCGAACTGATCCTGTAGTTATTACATGTGTAACTTGACATCAATGTTCACATAATTTCACATCATTGGTCACATGTTCTCATCTAATTAATAATAATTTTGTTTTTGATTCTTATTTGAGGATAAATGAAGATGTGCGTTTGGGCCACATGATCGAGTTACTATCAGGTGGACTGTGTGCTCGTTTGTCACACATTATTCTATAAAAAGAAGCTTACCGTAGACATTAGGTATAATGATTTCTTATATTTACGCGAACACTACTATTAGGTATAAAATAATGTTAAAATGTAAGGTATGTAACTTCGACGGTATCAATGCAATTTAGAAAATGTAATTATGATAATCTGTCGCTAAACATAAATTTTCTGAAATAATCAATACTCTTTATATTATAGCTCAATGTCGAAGGTCAGTTAGCCTGGTCAGTAACTTTGCTATTTTCGCGAGCTCTGAGTTCAATTCTAGCTGGAGCCAACATTCGAGCTTATCGTAAGATGTTGGGTTTCAGGTTCAGCGTGAATTGTAAAAGTCCCAACGTCTATTTCTAGTTCACAGTTCATCATAATACATCGTCTACGAGTTGAAAAACACATGTTTGTGAATGTGTTGGTGTCACTGTACTATCTGAGTGGTTGACAAATACTGACTCTAATCTCTACTAGTTAATAAAACTCTAACAGTTAGTTTCATGACAATATAGAAATATCTACATAAGACATGCTTTAAAATAAACATTCTATAGACTTTTATCATTTTTTTCAATCGATATTAATTGCTGGAAATAGTTCTCAGAAATATATCTTTGTTTGTTTCTTAAGAAAGTAATAGACGACTTCGAGAGCTACGATTGGTTCTGAACGATTGATTCTGAACGATCACTTATTTGCGATAGAAGTTTATTGCTTTGACAATATTCTTGGAACAAGTTGATTCGATGAATAGTTTTATTAAGGCAATTAAATGAGTTTACGGAGTGCGCTCTAGCATTATTAGACAAAACAAGAACTTTGACGAACGTAGCTTCTGGAGATAGCTATATCTCTTCATATTAAGAACATTTTATTCATTCATCATAGAATTTGATATGAATATAAAAGAAAAAAGTACTTTTTTGATAGTTAGCATTTGACAAATAATTTAGCAGTGGTTCTCACACTAGGCGCACATACCTGTATCATGAGAGCCATATATATTACAACAGTGCATGACTGACTTTAAAAAAGCTTTCCCTTACTTTAAATATCTTTATTTATATAAGTACTCGTATAATTTGATAACATAGATATTTCTTTGTCTTTTAGTTAAAATACCCTCTACTCAATTTTATCCCGGGGGTCTCTTAAGAGGCGATTTATGGGAAAGGCCGTAAAGATCTCAGCCTCCATTGATAACATATAGTCCACCTGATGATAAATGGATGCTGTGATTCATAGACATCTTCATCTATTTTCGATCTCTTACGCCACCATCAGTAATTAACAGCAATTATCTGTAAATACCAAATAATGGGTCATTTGGTATTTAATTACTCTTTCGGAATCACTTATGTGTATAAGGACAATGAAAGGAAATTGAAATTACATTCTCACTCCCTCGCAATCATAATGCCTATCTACGGGATTTACTGCGGAATTTTGTCTTGAATTCACTTAGAAGGATTTATTTAAGATTTATACTGTAGAACAATTTTAATTTTCCGTGACGTAACGAATTACTAACAATTTGGCTATCGTATTTGTTTTTTCGAAAAAAAAAAAAAAAAACCCACAAACCCCCAAAAAAAAAAAAAATTTTTTTATTTACTTTATTAAAGTTTGAAAATAGAAGAAAAGAAATTTCACATTGTGGATAAAAGTTTTAATGCAAACTAAATTTTGTTTTGTATTTGCTTAATCAAAAGTAATAATAGTTCCAACAGTCACGGAGACTTATCCTCGTAGAGTCGCCGCCTGCTTTTATAATTACTACCAACTCTATAAGTAGGAAAAACAGTCGACAATTTAAGGTAATGCAAGTGGTCGTTGAGAGACTTTGTTATTGAATTCGTGTACAATTTCTTGTATAGTGTGGAAAAGTGTAATTTTATGTATAAAGATTTTATAACATAGGAGTGCAATTTACGTAGAACGTGAACAATTTATTTTTCAGAACATGATGTTTAAGAGAAAACAGAAGCTCAAAAAAGAGTGCAATGCACATGTAAACTTGACAAGTTGGTTTTGTATTGATATTTCCGTTTGTACTCTTGACCTACAACAGTTAAAAAAATAATACCTAAAACTATTGTGATTCAACAATAGCAGGACCGTTAATTTTACTGTCGAGCGTCAGGCAAGATTCGTCGAAATTAAACTTTGGGTCCATTTGATATTAATTCGTGTTAGTAATTCTGTCTATATTTCGCGATTAGATTAGACGGTTAAGATAAGTTAAGTTAATACAATTATCCCGACTTCGCTCGTAATTGGTTTAAGCGCGGGTGTCGACTGGTGCGGCATTCTCAAAAGCGGATAACGAAGATGGACTCAGATTGTGTTGAAAATTGATAAAGAACTTTGATTTTTGTTTCATTTATTAATTCATTACAGCATCACAAGCTCAGGAATTTACATCAGTTGTCACTTATGATATCTATGGGTTGATATAGAGCGATGGTTTCTATTATGCCGCTAATATAGTGATGGCAACGAGAAGATAACGATGATTTTCTGTATAACAATATTAAAGTCGTTGTAAAACGAAACCACCACTTGGCAACAGTTCAAAATAATGAATCATTTTATTAAAAGTATACGAGCGCCATGCGAGTTGACTAAGGAAGTCAGGATACTGGATATAAAACACACAACAGACCGACAGACCACAGCTACTGATTGTAGTATGGTGAGTGTGGAGGAATCGGAGACCCATTTTATTGGTAACAAGGCATTCTATCTTAGTCCTCAGGTTTGACAACACATTCATATTTTGATTCTTAATCGAGGATTGATGTAAGTGTCTATGGACCACAGTATCCGGTTAACATCAGTTGATCTGTTTTCTCGCTGGTCAATAACAAAGTTTTTAAGTAGTGATTGCCAACAAACGCATTCTTTGAAAGATCTACTTCAAAATGTTGACTTCAAAAGGCGTTTGATAATGATGATGATTTAATTTGAATATTTGTTTTAATATCCATCAGTCCCCTGAGCTTGAGCTTGAAAGAATTGGAATCTGGTATATAATATCCCCCAGTATAGCCCAGTAGCATTCGATAATGATTACACTAAAATGTAAAAGGGATAAGACTCCATTTTTGCCTAGCACTCCGCTTTAGTAGGAACAATTACCAATCTCTTAGCTATTTCTGCTACCAGCAGCAGTTCCTTATATTTAGCGTTTATTATATTTACTACTATAATCTGCCTTACCTTAATCGTTAATTCCCACTTACTTAAATTATTACAAGTATTAATTAACTCTATACTAGTCTCTTTTTATTTCCATTTAATGAAAAAGAATACAAGCACACGTTCCTATTATACTTAGTATAGTAATTCCCGTTACACAATAAAATATTAAAATTGTGAAGGATTGCTAAAAATAATTAAAAAAAAATAATAAATTCAAAAATTATTGTTACAGTTTTATGTAACTCAAAGTATGTTATAATTTTCAGAGAACTCTGAGTACCCTTCGAATCTAATGCAAATAAACGAATTTGTTGAGGACTTGGATCTTCTTCATTTCCAAAGCACAATGCGCCTACATTGCCGGTTCTGTAGCATTGCCGGTTCTGAGGCTGCGAATGCACGCTCAAGAAGTACTGGATAAATAATAATGATTATTATAATTTTTCTCTCGTCTACACCAAATTTATTAATTAAAAGATTCGTGTTAAACATTTTGTTAAATTACTACCCACGAACTATTTATTACTACTTAGTATTATCATATTAGGTATACTATATTTCAGCCATTGATGATAATAAATTTAACACGATTAGAATTTCTTAAATATTTTATGAGATGAAATGAAATTATTACAATTAAAACAATTTGTTAAGTACTAAAATAATTTGTGACATATTAGATGGTGTATTTTATTGGAGCCATTAACGTGGTTGTCCACGATATAAACTTAAATTTTATAAAATTAGCGTTTTCTTTGATTATGAAGAACAAATTACTTTAACTATGTACTTTAATATTTAAAATAACAGGAATATCTTTTCACCACACGCGAACAGACAATATCTCTGTATTTATTTGATTTTTAAACATTGAACAGAGTTTTGTTTTAGTTTAATTAAGTTCAGTAGTGAAAAAAGACATCAAATGTTAAATGGCATTGTTAAAGTGTGTATATTTAAATGAATTATAAAGTTTTAAGCGGTTAACCAAAAGTGTAATTGATAGTTTGTAAAAGGGATTCTTTTCTTTAATACAAAAAACCTTGTGAAAAAAGTGTTAACTACGATAATAGATACATTGTTGTTTTTTAAATATCTTATAACAAAATATTGTTTTGAAAATTGTAAATGATTGTGGGAAAAATCAGTGTATACCATACCCAATTTAAAAAATTATAAGCCAATGGTAGCTGAACTCTAAGTCTGAAGTTTGCCGCTAAATGCAACGTACTAATAGATCAGCGTTGTACTCATTCGTAGGGATATATGATAGAGAACTGGTGACCCTTTTACTGGAAAGGAAGCATTCCATCTTATTCCTCACGAGTGACAACGTATTTGCATTTTGATTCATTATCGAGGATAGATGTAGATGTTTCTGGGTCACAGTAACCACTTACCATCAGGTGGACTGTGTACTCGTTTGTCACCCTTCTCCTATAAAAATAATGTATTGAAATCTAGATATTTTTTTAATTTCAATAGCCTCACGTATCATCCTTGGCAGGAATGGATGTTCTTTTACGAGGATTTTTAGTCTATCAAATCTGATGTAATCGCGGATGCTCACGAACTGCAGACGGCCTGGGAAGTTAGTGTCTCACGTAAGTTATATGTTCTTTTATGCGAGTTTTATAGATCTTTTTGTTTGTCCTATATATGAGAAACCATATTCACAATCAAGATTATACAATCTTACACTTGACGGGTGGTTAGTGTCCTCTAGACCAAATTTCGGTCACGGCGGCCTGCCTCAACGGAGCCTAGACTAGAAACCAGAGTGACCGACATAGCCCGGCGGATTAGTAAGCTGAAGTAGTAATGGGCCGGCTCGAAGAACCGATAACCGATGGGGAAGAAAAGTTTTCGAGTGGCAGCCTCTTACCGGTAGGCTTAGTGTAGGGCGACCCCCTACTAGATGGAGTGACGACCTGGTAAGACATGCAGATGCAGGTGGCTCAGGACCGTGCTTTGTGGCGTTACTTGGGGGAGACATATATTCAGCAGTGGACTTGTGAAGGGCTGTAATGATGATGATATGGTGAATTAAATCGCTTGAGTGAACATAAATTATACTAATTACAGTTTGATAACCTTCGCGACCGATTGTAAACTTTCACAAAGCATAAACTATTCATCAGTTGTCAACTTGTCTTAATAAATATTAAGGTTCAAGGATTTCATGCAAATAAACTTAAAAGGAAGTTATATATTTTTTTTTAAATCATGATTATGTTTTATGCTGTTTTTTTACACAAGTATGGATATAATGGACCTCTTGATTAATAATCCAACGCCTCGTCACTCCTTATTCCTAAGATGAGCCACCAAGAAAAGATTTGAGGGTCTCGTTACTAATGTTCAAAGCAGCCGGAAGGCGGGAGCTATATTCAAGATGGCAGCAATTAAGCTAAGTTTACGTGGTAGAGAAACGCTGCAGTTGTGTTATGGTTGCACGAGTGTGTGCGTGAGTCATCTCGACGGGGAAAGGACAGGTGGAAAGAAGTACCACGCAGATGCCACAGTATCTTTCTGACATCCGGGTTGCTGCGTGGTTGTTTTTACCCTCCGTCTTGGTAAAAAAAAGATATACTATACGAATTTAAAGTATATTGTCTTAACTTAACGCTACCTAAGGACTTTCAAGAAAAGAGCCTACTCATTTCGAAAAGGCCGGCAACGCACCTGCAATTCCTCTGGTGTTACAAATGTTCACGTACAGGTAATCTGTGCGTTCCTTTGCCTCCTCCTCGATAAAAAAAATGAAAGCACAAGCTCTGAACGTGCCTGCGATTTTTAATTTTCGTTATTTAATTATTATTGCTGCTGAGTGTTTTTATCACATTCTAATTCAATGAAGGAAAAAAAAACTAAAAATAATGTTTTATTTCGCCATGAAAAAAGTAATTTTATATATAATATACCGTAAAGTTTTTTTAAATAATACTAATTACCTGGATGACCTAGCTTTGCTCGGTTTTTTTTAAAATTACATTTAGATACAAATTACATACTGATGAAACACGAATAATATTTTTTGATCTTCTTGACATAATAGAAAGAACTGAACTGTTTATTTGAATAAAAAATTATGAGTGCAATTAGTGTCATTAAAATTTTCATATTTTTAAAAAATACTAAAGAAAAGGGCTCGAAATAATAGATTTTCTCACAAAAGAAGAGAACTTGAAAAAAAAAAGAGAAAAGTCGGACCGAAGACAGGACGCGAACCAAGGCATTACGATTTCGCGACCGCTCGATATCCACTTGAGCTATTACGATCATTAACACAGTGTCAAAATTTACCTTCTTATATTGTAGCAGTTTTTCATTGCCTGAAAACACGGACAAAAAGACATTTTCTAAAAATAAATCCTAGCTAGATCTATTTATTGCATCCGAAACTCCCTGGACACTAAATTTTGAGCTTTGATCGTTGGAGCCGTTTCCGAGATTCCGATTATATATATACAAGAATTGCTCGTTTAAAGGTATAGGATAAATGCATTTTAATTTGACATGGCAATCCATTAGTAAGCTTTTAAAGTAAGAACCTCCATCGGTTTCATAAATATGAAATGATCGATTTGCAAACTCTTCATTTATTACTCATTCATATTAAATTAGCATCGTTTATGCATAGTGGCGTAGACGAGTGATATGTGCATTTTTAAACCGGAGATTATTATTGAAATGGCGAATGTGTGAACTTCATAATAAACATTTTCAATTTGCTCCGAGAGTATTTTTTATTTTTATTTTTTATTTAATGCAGTTGCACGTCCTTCTATTTTGCACGCTCGAAAAGGAGCCATTATATTTTATACATTACTAGAGACGACCTGATGAAACAACAGGGAGTCCATTTAGGCTTAGGACCTTGCTTTGTAACTATTGTGAGCGAGTCCTATTGTCAGCTGTGGACTTGTGAAAGGCCTGTAATAATAATGATGACGACGATGATGGCGACATTTAGACTGTTACTAAAGGCAAAAATATTCTTGAAAAAAAATATGACAATGATTATTATGTTAGTTTCTAGTTACGTGTAAAGTTAAAAAGGCCAATGTCATTTTCACAGAAATTTTCACCTGTTTCATCATCTAAACATGACACAACATCCTCTATTTCAGAACCAGCCTCCAGTCAATCATGAAAAGGACGGCTTGATGGTTGAAAGTAGTCAATAAGTGATAGAAGGTCTCTGACTTTTGATGCAGAAAGGGTGATTTGTTTGTTGTTTAGGTGAACCTTCAAGAAAAGAGTTTACTCCTTTTAAAAGGCTTTTAAGGATTTTTAATAGGACATGACAAAGAGTCGTCGAAAAGGGCAGAACAACGTCATATATATATATATACAAACATATATTTTTTTTGAAATAAAAACCCTTATAGTTTCGCCACATACATCCGACCGGGGTTTACTCAGAGACCCTGTGTGATACAAATTTGTAATTTGCCTTGTTGTATCATGCCTGGTTGTGCCGAATCTCATATCTTGTAGACTTTATTAGTTGGAAGTATTTTCTCCCCCTTTACCTCCGCATCTTTCCTGCATGGGCACACCAATAGGAGGTGAGACCGTGGTGTCATTTTGGGCGACCAATAAGACGCGCTGGCTGAAAATTGAAAGTTCGATACACGCCGTCAGACGACAGGTGTCATCGATGTGCCTCCGCCGTACCGAACAGTTGAAGACAAATGCTAGATTTGATTGCACCTCTGTGGCAGTCGCGCCAAAGAACAACTATAACACACATATCATTAAGAAAGGATATTTTATCATCAACGTTAGAAGCTGCCACCAAAGAGCCAAAATGAATTGAAGATGCGTCTTTCCCGAGACTCTCAATATTTATTCTTGAAAAATTGCGTAACTGCAGAAAAATAGGTTTCTGTTTTGGACATTTGAGTTTATATGAAAAATATGAAAAAAGAGTGGATAGGGATGTCATATGGCAAACACTGAACTCATTTGGGTTGAGCGCTGGCTTGATACAGGCATTGGAGTCTCTTTATCGGGACTCTAGTGCTTGTGTTAGGATCAACGGGGTCTACTCGGACTGGTTTAACATCCATAAAGGTATCAGACAGGGCTGTGTGGCTTTCCCGTGGCTGTTCAACCTATTTATGGAATTTTCAAAATATGCGGATTAAGAATGGGTGAGTTAACCGTCAAATGCCTTTTGTACGCCGATGATCAAGTTATACTTGCGTCGTCGGCGGCCGAGTTGCAAATGATTGTTACATTAATGAACAGATCATTAAAAGAAAGGGGTATGAAAGTGAACGCAAGTAAGACGAAGGTTATGGTTTTTGAAAGAGAAGAAAGTAAAACGATTTGTGAAATAAGAATAGAAGGGGAATTGATCGAGCAAGTAGATGAGTTTGTATATTTGGGCTGCGAATTTACCAGGGATGGGAGATATGATAAGGATATAGAACGACGAGTGAATGCGGGAAATAGAGTAAATGGGGCCCTGCACTCTATTGTGAAGAGTCAAAATGTGTCAAAAAAGGCACGTATGGCAATTCACAATGCTGTATGTTAGGGCTAAATCTAAATGACAGGGTAAGAAATTGTGTAATAAGAGAAGAGTGTGGTTTGCAAGATGATGTTGTGACCAGGATTAAGAAAGGAATGCTTCGGTGGTTTGGTCATGTGGAAAGAATGAATGAGGAAAGAGTGACAAAGAAATTTATGTTGCAGAAGTGAATGGCAGAGTCGGAAAGGGACGTCCTAGGCGAAAATTTATCGACCAAATTGGCGATTTATTCAAAACGGGCCAAATTAGGAGTACCCTTAACCGACGAGCATGTATGGCGTAGGTGTATGGATGTGAAGGAGGCGAGAGAGGTGTGTCAGGATCGTGCCGAAATGGAAGTCTGTAGTCTCTGCCTACCCCTCTGGGTGACAGGCGTGAGTGTTTATGTTATGTTATGAAAAATAAATAAAGTTTCAGTTAGTCAGTCAGTCTCAAGTAAGGTAAAATAATCCACAGAAGGAGGACAATATACAACACCTAAAATTGCCCTAGCAGCCATAATGTTGATTTCTAGAAATAAAAACTCAGCAGTGGCAGAATATGGGGAGAGGGAAGATAGAACAACTTTATAAGGAATATTTTTTCGTAGGAATATAGCGACACCACCTCCCCCTTCTCAGTCCGATCATTGCGTATAAGAATGAAATTGGGTAATGTGTACAAACTCGACATAATAGATGGTTTTAGCGAACTCTCAGATATTAAGATAGCATCGACATAGTCTAGTGAGAATGCTTCTTCTAAGCAGGAAAAATGACTAAGAATGCTCTGTGCATTAGTATTACAGACATTAAAATATATTTTATGAGGCATAAAAATATTATTTAACTGATCCATTAAGGGAAGGAAATTATCTGTAAGATCATTACCAGAGGCGTATGAGGAGTCTGAACAATAAATGGAATAAAAAGATTCATCATCAGACATTTTTAACTTCATAATAAATTTATATATAATATGTATATTAGATAAATATATAAATAATAAAATATTAATTATATTACGAGATAAAACAAAGTAAAAGTATAAAACATCTACAGCGCTATTCGTACAAACCAGAAAATCAACTACTCCACTATCACTGCTCTATCCCATCAGTTAACTGATAAAGATAACAATCATTTTTTATAAAAAATACCCTTATATTATTAAAACATCAAAACACGCTATTAGAAAAGTAAATACAGAAACAGAATATAACAAAAAATCAACATTAAACAAATAATCTCAATTTACGCGTAACTTGCGGCTATGTTAATCATACGTTGTTTTTTAGTCTACCTGATGGTAAGTGGCAGCAGTAGTCCATGGTACCAGCAACCAACTTCAAACAAAGAACGCTACAGAGCTCGTGCCACCTCGGGATGGAGATGGATGGAACGCCTCACAACCCGCACTTATACTGCTGCTTTTCTTTATATTTATATAGATCTTTTGATATAAGGAAAAAGCACTGAACTCTTGTGATCGTCACGTTCAGATACATATATATAGATGTATCTGTGAGCTTGGAAGTTTTCACTTTTGACGTGCAGTCCTACTACTGACAGAGTTTAGTTATTTTCGGTTGTCATCATCAAGATACTGCCGTCTTTCTGCTGTTTCATGTCCCTCTATTGCCTCTAACGACATCCAAGGTTAGATATAGAGTAGTGATTTTTTTTATGCTGCCTTTACAGAGTAATTTTAATTTATTTTTAATTTCTTTTAAGGTTTTCATTTGGCATTTCCTTCATTACCCAAAATGAATCAACTTAACTTATAGCCAATACTGCTGATTATGAAATATTTTTAAGAAAATTTTATATTACCGAAATTGCCACAGATGATACCAATAACATCAACACCGTCGAGATATGGAAGTAAAATGTTTTTCCGTGTTATAGGAGAATAAAAATGGCCTCTTTGCAATTGTAATGCGGCCGCTCCACTGTTTATATTTTGCATTCAACGCTCGGCTCAATTTTACTGACAGTATATTATAATAAGTTAATGAAACAAAAACAAAAGTAGAGCGTATAGTCTGAGACATTTAAGACTTACTTTGAGCATTGAGTTTTTATATGTGGTAGAACCATTCTGCAGTTATATTAGTAGTAGTATAGTTGTAGCACGAATGGGTCGGCTTGACCGGGGAAGGACCATAGAATACTAGCGTCAAATAGTAGCTTAATGCTGCTGTGTTTCGTATGGTGAGTGTAGAGAACCGGAGAACCTTTTTACTGGAAACGAGGCATTCCACCTAAGTCCTCATGGATGACAATGCATCTGCATTTTGATTCGTAATCGAGGATAGATGTAGATGTCTATGGGCCACAGCAACCACTTACCATCAGGTGGACTGTGTGCTCGTTTGTCATCCTATCCTATTAAAAATAGACATTTTATGGGAAAAAGTTTATGTTTAGGAGTGGACTTTGATACGCTATGCTAACAGCGTACGAAGCCAGCCTTAAATTCCACATGTTTTTGATAAAAGGTGTGTTAAGTAAACCATGTGTTTATTTATTGCGAGCAATCATTTCCAGCCTTTTAATATTAGCGCTAACCCTTGAAGCTCGGCAGAAACTTGAATTGTGGGCACTATATCATCTAAGTTGCATAAATCTTCACAGCCACAAGCGCTGACACACGTTGAAAGCATGTTAAGATAGATAGATCAAAATTAGGGAAAGCTAAATAGGTGAAACATTATAAACTTGCGTGATTTTATTCGTTGAACAATATTTTTTTCTAAAATTGATACTTAAAAACTCGTGACGTCATTGATAAGTAAACACCTAATATGTTTTTGACATGAACTTCTTACACGAATCATCCATATATTATATGTTGCTAAACAGACGTATTTATTCAGAGTTGTTTATACATACTGTACACTGTGTATTACACATACTGTTTATACATACGTACATATATATACATATATATATAGTGTGTGTGTGTATGTATGTTTGGCTTATTTATTAGTTAAATGTGTACATTAAGTAGTTAATTATTGCACAACTCGAACGCGAAGCGGAAAGGTTGGGCTCTACTGTCGAATTTTTTTTTAAATCACTCGTTTCATTCACAATTAAGTTGTGTTTATTATTTTATGATATGGAAAGAGGAAACACCAATTAACAAGCCTTTTTCATTCAACAACACGTATTATTATAAAAATATTATTCAATTATTATTATTACTTTACACAAAAAACCTAATTTTTTTCACTCTCTTCAGAATCATGTAGTGGTGGTTTCTTTCGATAATCAATTATGTAACCCATTTAATTCTTTTTAGTTTCTTTTCTTTTCTTTTTTTTTTTGCTTTTAATTGACAAACCTACGTTTAATTTTTCTTTAAATATTCTTCATTTGTTCTTAGATTGAGTGACTCTTATGTATGTGAAGAGAAACGTGATTTAATTACAGTTTCGTTAGTTGATCTGGGGGCATGCATGTTAACATGATTGCAAATAACTGAAGCAATCAATCAACTAAGATATCTTACAAAAAAGCTTAGAAACTTTAAAGCACTTTCCCTTTGGACGAAAACAATGCATTAATGATATCTTTACTGTATATCTATTGTCAATGATTATTGTAGATTTACATTTTTTTTAGATTTATATTACATATATACAGTTTGCATGATATCAACTTATATTTCATCAGAAATATTTCATTTTTATTTTATTTTTTATTCTATATTGCTACACCGAATTTTCACCACTCCATGAGTTGTATGGTAGGGAATGCCTCAAGGCATGAAGTCTACCCCTTTTATACCTTTGTTTTAAGAAATGCAATAAGGATATATATAACACATGGTTATATAACACATAACTCTAAAAGCGATTGACATTAACTACATTGTTGGCAGAACGAAGACTAGAGTGCAAAATTTTATTACCTTATTTCAATATTGTAATAGTTCCACTATACATCTGCGCAGAAAGAACTCGAGGAGAACATATCATGCAACAACCCAAAAAAAGCATCTTTGCCTTTTTTCTGCGTCTTTTTTTTTTGCAGTTTCTCAGCGGTATTAAGCTTGGCAAAATATCCCTTAAAATCGAAGAATTTCTTACACGTTATTTCGTTCAAATATTTATGTGATGTGGGAATTTTGCAAAATGTAAGAAATGGAACAAACAAAGTACCTACATACAAAATAATTAGGTGAAATTGAATTTACAATCGTTAAGTGATCAATGAAAATATAATTGGAAAGACAGGATAACAAGCAGTCATATTTATCCCGAGCACTCCGTAATTCAGTAATGTGATTTGTGATGGCGTTAAGTGAATAAATCACCCCATTTTATCTCATGGGTATCAACCAACCAACCAACCTGCCAAGCGTGGAAACTATGGCGTGGCAACAATTCCATCGCCTCCCGTGAGTCAATCTGGTAAACAAGCCTATTTAAAGCACTAGACTTTTAAAAAGCTACGATGATGATAATGATGTTTTAATAGTTTGAAAATCCTTCATAGTTAATGAATGTAGACGTAGTTAAAAATGTTTGTGTCGATGTCTTAAAAATTCATAATATTATAGTTATAATACAACGACGACTCCGTGGCGCAGTGGCTTAAGCAATGAGTGGCTGCGCTGGGGGTCGCGGGTTCGAATCCCGCACGAAACACGTATTTGTATGGCCTAAAAATAGTTGTTTCGGGTCTGGATGTTTGTCCTTGTGCAATTTATGTTTGTAAACTGCTCTTTGTCGTGTCCTATTAAAAATCCTTAAATTCGCAATAAAAAATGATGTCTTATCAGTAAAATTAGTCAGTGGTTCAGCCCACCGAAAATGCTTTAGTGTCAATACAAAAGGGATCATCTGGGCAAAACAGAAACGAGACGAGAGTTGAAACACGTTCCATCTTTGTTAATACAGATAGTGTTAACAAAGAAAGAACGTGTTTTAACTACCATTATGGTACAATACCATCTTGGAGTGATTTATTATATATTATATAAGATTACGCACTCTAGCCTCTCACAATTCTCCAAAATTTGGAATTCCTATTTTTGACTACGTATTGCCATGTGGTTAACTGAAACGTTAACAGTTGAACGATTTAATTAGGTCACCTTTATTTATTTTAATGTTATCATCATCATATCCATTCTTATTAACTTCTTCTTCCAAATCATCATCAGCCCTCAAAAGCCCACTACTGGAAGTGGACCTCGCCGCCTGTAGGGGCGATCAAAAAATCTTTCACAAACGAACGCACTATAGTACGTGCTAAATAGATTGAAAAAAAGGACAATGACTTCAGATATGAGCCGAGTGTCAAAAGGCGTAACTTATAAAATCTCAATTTAGATGTGATAACAATATTTAAATATTGATATTATTCACACTTCTAGGTCAGCACATACATACGTTTTGTTTTCTTGTTTCCTAAATAATATTGTCTGTGGTTCCTATGAACATCTTAAAATCTTACGGCATATCGCGAAAAATGTGTTATATTTTATATTTCAATTCATGGTAAGTAACGCAGAAATTCATTTAATAAGAGTTTCATATTTAAAAAACATTGAAGCTATATTATCACCATATAGAGCTTTTGCAAATTCATCCCTTTAAAATAAACAAAACGCGCGTTATATCAGTTCGTTCTAAAAGAACGTGCACGTGACAGTGGCAGCCAGAAATGCGTCACTTTTTTAGGCCGATCCGCATGCACCGAATAAGAATAAAGCTCTTATATGATATTGAAAATAAAGTTTCATCTTTTGAATAAGTACGTAATTATTCGGTGTCGTTATCACTCGAATCTTTATATGTGCTTTTTGTTGTTAAATGGATAAAGTACTTTATAACAATAGATGATTTTTTTCTAAAGCGATCTTTTGCTACTAATATAAACTACTTTTTAATAATAGTTCATAAATATATATTATATCAATCATTATGAAAAATGAAAAATAAAAATCATTATAAATAAGGAAAGTACTACATATAAAAAGTGCCTATATATTGAAGGTTTGTAGCCCCTGGTTGAACGACCGAAAGGTCATTGTCCGTTTTTCTCAATCAATTTGGCACGTACTATACATATTATTAGTTCGCCCACTTCCGTTCTGGAAGTTTCAACCTGAAAAAATAAACCCTATGGTCGTCCGGAAACTTTGATCGACAGTGACGAATTAAAGGCGATTGTGGAAGCTGGTGATATTCGACCTACCGCCGAATTAGGAGCAGCTTTAGACGTTAGCATCAAAACAATATTGGTCCATTTACGTCAAATTAGCAAGGTAAAAAAAGCTTGGAAAGTGGATGCCCCATAAATTCAATGATTGTCAGCGTGAAGTATGCGTCGGCACGTAACTTGCACTGCTCAACAGGTACACAAATGAAAATATTATGAACCGCATTGTTACCTGCGACGAAATATATATTCTGTTTGACAATCGCAAGCGCGTTGCAAATTGGTTGGATCGTGGTTCAGCACCTAAACAATGTCCCTAAATGAAAACTTTCTCATTGAAAAGTAATGGTCACTGGTTGGTGGTCTGGCGCCGGTGTAATTCGTCACAACTTATTACCAAACGTGATGAGCATTACTGCAGATTGAAAAACTGAACACAATGGTGGAGGAGCTCATACGTTTCCTACCAGCTTTGGTCAATCGCTCGTCCCCGTTGCTTCTGCATGACAACAGACGACCTCATACTGGACAACAGATATTCCCCAAGTTACAAGAGCTGGGGTTGGAAGCTCACTGTATTCACTAGGCCCTGCGTCTAGAGACTTCTTCTTTTTACAGAAATCGTATAACTTTTTTATGAGAAAATAATTAAATACCAGAGTGGCAAGTACAAAAATGTCTTTGAAGAATTTGTTGCCTCCCGCCCAGTTGATTTCTTTAAGAAGGGCATCAATAAACTGCCACTGCGTTAACAAGAATGCATCAATTCCATGGTTGACTACTGATTGGCGACGCGCCTATAAAAATGTTTCAGTTTATTAAATCAACCGATGACGTTGCTATGAAAAAAGGGGTGGTCACGAGCAACGACGCTCTGATAAGAGAATGCTTAGTTAAATCTTTAAGAAATGTCGAATTAATGATATGAAGGTCTTGGGTTCGACTCCCAGGCCGGACTAGTTTGTTTGTTTTCCTAAGTAATATCGCTTAATAAATTCGTAAGGAATTTAAGATATAAATTATGTTACCGGATTTGTTCCCCGGTTGAAATCATCTTTCAAATGATGTAAATTCATAGGAATATTAAAGTGAAGTTAAAGATCGGATTTGTTCCCCGGTCGAGATAATCACTCTGTGCATAGGCAGAATTAATGGATATTAATTGCATAAATGTTGTTTTGTATAAGTTTGATACGTTTTGTACGAAAACAAATGCCTATTTGTTATGATTGATTAATGAGAACATTCATTCATATTGTTATCTGATTAAAGATAGTTTCATACAGTTTGAAAATTGTATTTAATTTGCCTAATATGGTCAAAATTGGTGTATTTCATAATTTAATTTTTTCTGATAGCCGAGAGCCGTGCAAAGTTAGTTGTTCACATAGCGTGAGTACACGGAAGCACGCTGGCCACGCCCTTAGGAGGCCGAATATGTAAAAATTTAAAATGTTTGTAATTCAGTGATTTATGTAAAAATTACTTGTAAAATATTTCAGGTTAATTGTACGTGCTAAAAAGGTAAATTCTGTGTTATTTTCATGTGAAAATTCCTGTGTATAAGTGAAATAATGATAGTTTTGTATAAGAAATTTAAAAGTGTTTTAAATAGTGAAATAAATAGAAAAAAATGTAAATTAAACTATTGTATTGGTTAGCTTATATATAAATTCAAGTGAGAAACATTGTTTTAACTTTCTGTGTTAAATATTTAAGAAATTTCGATTTCGAACTTGTGAGTAAAATAGGCAGTTTTCGTTTAATAAATAAAAGGTTTTTTATGATATGAAGATATGATGTATATCATGGTGTAGATATTGTTTTGTACTACCTATATTGATAAATTGTATTTGTATATGATTTGAATAAATAAAGATATTGAGTGAAACGTGAGAGAGTAATAGTACAAATTCATGTAATTAAGTTGCGCAAGCGCGCAGATGGCGCGGCTCACTTTCGCGTTTAGCTTAGGGGTAGGATAGTAAATTGATTTTATTGCAATTCGTTCGGGAATGGTTCGGGAAATATTCAAGGAAATCGTTCGGGAATCGTTCGGGAATCGTTCGGGAATGGTTCGGGAAATTATTCGGGAATCGTTCGGGAATGGTTCGGGAAATATTCAAGGAAATCGTTCGGGAATCGTTCGGGAATCGTTCGGAAATCGTTCGGGAATCGTTCGAGAATGGTTCGGGAATCGTTCGGGAATGGTTCGGGAATCGTTCGGGAAATATTCAAGGAATGGTTCGGGAAATATTCAAGGAAATAGTTCGGAAATAAAGAAAATCCGGGAAAAAGTTCAAGAAAAGTGAAAAACCAGCAGTATAGGGAAAAGTGATTACTCTCTCACGGAACGGTTTGAAGATAATTGCTGTTTCATTCCCAAGATCCTTTAAGTTATACAGTCCACATCGAAGAATTAAGGCGTCGGGACCGGGACGACTTCGGAAGACCCGTAATCCCCGTCTGAACCTACTTGCTGAAAAGGAAGAGGTTATCGCCCTAGTGTGTTACTCCGTTGCGGAGATCACATACGTTGTTCCCGAACCCAACGTAGGCGTGATAGGAGGCCGGATCGAGAGAAGCCTCGATTCCTGTTTCTTAGTACCCGATCCGCTAGGTCCTTTTCAATTGGTCCTTTTCAGGATCAAGAGGGACACCGACCTGGTCCTTTTCAATTGGTCCTTCGAGCCGGATTGAAGACCACCCGAACCCCGCCAGCTGGATCAAGGAACCAGCTGTGGACTGCTGGTTGTGGAAGAAGAAGACCTTCGGAAGCCGAGTGAAGATCAGCAACCGAAGGAAGCCAGAGGTTTGAGCTGAAGCAATAGGACCAAAGGCCTGAAGACCAGGACGGCAGCACTGAAGGGCTGGACCTGGAACTACCGGAAGAAAGAAAACCGGGATTGCAGCTTGGGGCGTGTGCTCGCATGGGGCACATATCGCAGCCGGGCGCAGGTGTCTTGTGAAGGCACTCATCGTGGCCAAGCAGGGCTTGGCATTTTTCCTGTCGGGCAAGCGTGCTCGGCATTTCCTGTCAGACGATCGTGTCTGGCATTTCTTGTCGGACGACCGTGTCCGGCATTTCCCGTCGGGTCATCAGGGTGCAAAAAGCATCCACCGCTGCTGCTGCCGGGCGAGGGTGCGCGTGGGCACCTGACTTCATCGCGGCCGGAGGAGGGCGCTTGGACGAGGCGTCACCGGCAACTGGGCGGCGAGCACAGCATACATCCCGACCACCTAACGGTGCCAAACGGTTGGGCTCTGGCATAACACCTTCGGGTGGAGCAGTTCTCTCGAGCGAGACTGCGCTTGCACTACCGCTCGACTGTTTCGTCATATTCCTTGGCGGGACAGTTCCTAAACCTTTCCTCCATTCCATTCCTGCACGACTCCATCCCTGGACGGCTCACCTCGGTAGGCCCCGTTCAGGATTGATAGGGCTGATAGGGCTGTTAGGGTGGTAGTAGGGTTGTAGGGTTGGGAGATAAAGGCGGGGAGGGGTAGTGGTGTAAGGTTGGGGTGTAGAAGGGTTGTAGGTAAGGGGTTGTAGGGACCGTAGGGACTGTAGGGACAGTTAGGGACCGTAGGCCAACAATCACCTTCCTGCAAGATGAAGAAGGCACAAGACCAGACAGGGAGAAGCGAAGGGAGCAGGACAAGGACAGGGCTCTCAAGAAAAGCTAAAGAAGCGGAATCATCTGGAGCGACCACAGCTACTGCGTCAAATGGAGCAACTCCTTCAAGTGGAGCCACCACAGACACGTCCACATGCACGTGGGACTCAGGGACGTCCATGGCAACGACGAGCAACAGGACGGACACCAGTGGTACACAGGCCAGCACCGCACAACAATCCGTTATATCCAGGAGTGAAACGGTGGTCGAAAAAGTAGGTCAAAGGACCGAAGAAGCGGCATCGTCAAGGACAGTAATCGGGCACACTAGTGATAAGGGGTCACAGAGAGGTAGTAGGTCATCGCGATCGGCGAGGCTGAAAGCCGAATTAGAGGCGCGGATTAAATTCGAACGCTCAGAGCTCGAACGAGCACAGGCAGCTGCTGCCTTAGCCAAGTCTCAATTGGAGTTGGCACGACTCAACCGAGAAGAGGAAATCGACTCGAGTGAGGATGATGAAGAGCGGAATACTCAGGTGGAACCTTTCGTAAGGAGTTGGGTTCAGCAAACCATAATGAGCGCGCCGGTTAGTGTAGCACAACCCGATATTACTGATAAGGAAGCGTGTAAAGGATCACGCCGCAAAGGGGCGGAGGTCGAGCGCAACCTAGGAAATGCACAGAAGACACACGCGAGTGAGGTGTCAGAATTGACCGAAGCGATTGTGAGTGCAATAAAAATAGCTGGTAAAGATAAATCTTCCCAGCTTCATTTCCTCCAGGAATTACCGGTGTTCGATGGAGACCCGGGTGAATGGATAATTTTCAAAACGGTGTTTGAAGACACAAAAGGCCAATTTTCAGGGGTGCAAAATGTCGCACGCCTTAGGAGGGCATTAAAGGGCACCGCTAAAGAGGCGGTTAAGTCGCTGTTATTTACTTTATGTGAACCTGAAGAAATAATGAACGCTCTCGAAAGAAGATTCGGTAGGGTTGAGATGCTCATTCTAGCCGAAATCGAGAATGTAAAGCGTATGCCAAGATTGGCAGAAGATTGCAGAAATATAGCATCTTTTGCAAGTCGTATTACGAACGTGGTTGCCACAATACAAGCGTTGAATCAACCACAGTATTTATACTCACCGGAGTTAGTGAGCCGCATAGTGGAGAAACTTGGAACTATGATTAAATTTAAATGGTTTGAATATCGAGCTCAATATCCTTTGGAGCCAGAGTTACAGAAGATGGCCAAGTTTTTAAATTTATTGAGTGAACAATTTGGAACGTCCTTAAGCAATGAAAATGCGCCTGAAAAAAGGAAGCGTCCTGAATTCAGGAAGCAAACTGTACACACTGCAAAGGGAGGTGTACGCAGCTGTGCCGAGAGCGAGCGCTATATGCGCCGAAGTAATATGAGCGAGCGTTTAGAACGCCGAAATAATAAAAGGCACAACCGACAAGTGGTTATGATAACCCAGGACAAGCCTGTAAGTCGGGTAACACATAAGTGTGTTATATGCAACAAGGAGCACTCTATAGTGAGTTGTTACAAGTTTAAGGACATGAATATTCGCGAGAAATGGGAAGCCGTCAAAAAGGCCAAAGTATGTTTCCAATGTTTGTCACTTAACCATAGGAGGTTAGAGTGCAAAGCGAAAAAATGTGGTGTAGAAGGATGTAGAATGTCACATCATCGAATGCTACACCGATACCCCAATGAAAATACCTCGCCACAAGGGGACGAGGGGGGTAAAGATGCTCAGATTACAACTGTTAGTACAGTAAATGCACTGGCATGTGCATATTTAAAGATCATACCGGTCGAGTTGCATGGGCCTAGAGGAAAGGTCAAGACAACAGCTCTTCTGGATGAGGGATCGACCATGACACTCATAGAGGAGTGGATGGCTCAGAAGTTAGCGCCTCGCGGACGTAAAGAGGGATTACGTATCGAAGCCGTGGGAGGTAAGCGAATTAACGACGATAGTTCGTATCGCTTAAACGTTAAAATAAAAGGCATTTATTCGAGCGACTTAGAAGAGATAAGTGTACAAACAATTAAGTCACTTAACCTCGCTCCTCAGTCGGTAAGCCGAGAATTATTGCAACGGTGTTCTCATTTGACACCGATCAAGGATGAGTTGATGTATGAGAGGTCCAAGCCTACCATATTGATTGGTCAGGACAATTGGCATCTCATAGTTACTCGTGAATTGGTTTCGGGAGGTAAGAACCTACCTGTAGCATCGCTCACCAAACTGGGGTGGGTTTTGCATGGTCACATATCGGGTGGCATTAAACCAATCAAGATTGTTAACCACATTTCCACCAAGAAGGAGGAAGATATGAATAAATTAATCAAGGATTATTTTAGTTTGGAATCTCTGGGAGTATCGGCTAGAAAGCCCGTGAACGACCCAGAAGAACGAGCTTTAAATATTTTGAACAAAACGGTACGTCGTATACCTAATAATAGGTACGAGACTGCTTTGTTATGGCGCACAGACAATGAGTGCTTGCCATCGAATAGGGCACAGGTTGAAAGTCGCCTGTTTAATATTGAGAAAAAGCTCGACAAAAATAGCGAGTTGAAAAAGGAATACGAGAAGCAAATTGAAAATCTCATCGTTAACGGTTACGCAGAGAAAGCGAACCATATTTCCATTTCCCCACGTACGTGGTACCTTCCTCACTTCGCAGTGACTCACCCACAAAAAGAAGAAAATAAGGATAGTTTTCGACGCCGCCGCAAGGACGGGCGGACGTTGTCTTAACGATGCGTTGTTGACCGGACCGGACTTATTGAAGTCGTTGTTCGGAGTTCTGCTACGATTCAGAGAAGGAAGCGTGGCAGTAATGGCAGACATTAAGGAAATGTTCCTGCAAGTGAAAATCCGGGAAGAAGACAGGGATAGCCTTCGATTCTTATGGCGGCACAATCGTGACGCGCCACCGGAAGAGTATAGAATGACGTCACTCATATTTGGAGCGGCATCATCACCATGCATCGCTATATATGTAAAGAATAGAAATTCGCAGGACAACGCACATATCTATCCAGAAGCAGCTTCCGCTACGGAAAGCAATTTTTATATGGATGATTACCTACAGGCATTTCCCGACGTGACGACGGCCGAAAGGATAGTAAACGATATGTATGAATTACATAAGCATGCTTCTTTCCAACTGAGGGGGATGGGCTAGCAACCGACCCGAAGTTTTAAGTGATATGGAAAATAAATATAAGAGCGACAGTGCTTCGCTTGGAGATAAAGAGCACACAGAGCGCACGTTAGGTTTGATTTGGAATATCAAACGGGATATAATAAGTTTTTCCACAAGTCTTCGTAGCACACCGGAAGAGGTGATGGAGGGTTTACGACCGCCTACGAAGAGGGAGATAACTAGCGCTGTGATGTCAGTCTTCGATCCTTTGGGACTCGCATCACCCATAACAATTCAAGGGAAGTCGCTGATCCAGCAAGTATGGAGGACAGGCATCTCTTGGGATGAAGAAGTTTCACACGAGTTACACGTGTTATTTTGTAAATGGATATCGGAAGTGAAGAAATTAGGTCACTTAGAAGTACCTAGACCCGTTGCTGAAGGCATCGGCAAAGGAGAGTTACATACTTTCACGGATGCTAGTGAAAAAAGCATACGCTGCCGCGGTGTATTACGTCACCACGGACGAGCAAGGAATAAGGCCAATTTGCGGTGATCGCCGCAAAGGCAAGAGTAGCGCCATTGAAACCAATTTCGATTCCAAGGCTTGAATTGCAAGCAGCTCTTATGGGCAGCAGACTGGCTGCTTCGGTTAGTGAAGAGAGCAAGTACGAGATGTCCGAGAGAGTGTTTTGGACAGACTCACGTACAGTGTTAGCGTGGATTAAGTCGGATCCTCGCGCTTTTAAACCATTCGTTGCTCATCGATTGGCTGAGATCGAAGATCACAGTAAGCCATGTGAATGGCGATGGGTTCCAACGTCACAAAACGTGGCAGACGACGCCACTAGAAATTTTCCTTCCACCTTCGATGTAAGTCATCGCTGGTTTCAAGGACCTGAATTCCTCAGGAAAAGTCCTGATTTATGGCCCAAACAAGTGGACACCATAAATAGCTTAGAAACAGGTGAAGAAAAATCGCCAAAGGGCGTAAATACGTTAAGAAAGCAAGAACCGTTAAGTCTACCCGACTACGGACGATTTAGCAGCTTTAAGAAATTCCTTGGAGCAACTACACGCACCTTACAAGCGGTAGAAAAATTCAAGAGTTTAAGAAAGTCGGTTAAAGGACCCGACGACGCAACCGAAAAAGTCGGTTATGTGTTCCAACAAAGTTTTAGCAAAGTCGGTTAAAGGACCCGATAGCGCGTTGGACACAGCGCTCTTGAAAAAGGCGGAAATATTAATTTGGAAATTCATTCAAGACGAGTGTTTTCATTCGGAAATAAAATGTTTGAAAGCAGGCAAAAGCGTTGAAAGAAGTTCACGCTTAAGTAAATTATCTATGGAAATAGGAGAGGATAACTTACTCCGTTTAAATGGACGTTTACCTTTCAAGTCTAATTTGACCGAGGAAAGTAGAAAACCTGTCATATTAGACGGTAAACACGAAATCGTTAAAATGATGATTAGAGAAGTTCATCATCATTTTGGACACGCCAATCACCAGACGGTGATGAATGAGGTGAACCAGAAATTTTACGTCTTGAACTTGCGTAATGTAGTACGAAGTGTGTCGCACCATTGTCAGTGGTGCAGGACATACAGGTCAAAGCCGCAAAACGTGCCACAAGGAAATATTCCTCTGGAAAGAATAGCTCATCATGAGCCACCTTTTACATGCTCAGCTGTAGATTATTTTGGTCCTATGAGTGTGACTATAGGAAGGCGACACGAAAAACGTTGGGGCGTTTTATTCACGTGTCTGACCACCAGAGCAGTACATCTGGAATTAGCAGCCTCATTGACACCAGCGTCAATGATAATGGCGTTAAGGCGATTTATCGCCAGAAGAGGAAAACCAGCCGTTATATACAGCGATAACGGGACAAATTTCAAAGCTGCAAATAAAGAATTATTGAAAGCATGCGAAGAATGCTATGAGGGCATGAAAAAACGAGTCATTTAAGAAATATATTAAATGGAAATTTATACCCCCGGGAGCACCGCACATGGGTGGCGCCTGGGAGAGGTTAGTAAGATCGATTAAAATTGCGTTGACTGCTACGCTTAAGGAGAAGAGCCCACGAGAGGAGGTTCTACATACGTTACTTTTAGAAGCAGAGCATACGGTAAATTCCAGACCTCTGGTAACATTCAGTATGGATAGTCCTGAAGAGGGTTTGACACCCAATCATTTTCTTCTGGGACGCTCATGTGGTGATCGACCACCTGGATTATTTTTAGAGCGACATCTGACGGGTCAACTCAATTGGAAAGCTGCACAGAGGTTAGCCGACCATTTTTGGACAAGATGGCTGAAAGAATACATGCCTACGTTAATACCTCGAACAGGTGATAACGGCAAGTTCATGGAACCTAAAGAAGGCGATATTGTTTTGATAATAGATCATTCGTTGCCACGAAATACGTGGCCAAAAGGTAAAATTAGTAGAACGTTACCGGGACCAGACGGTCACACCAGAGTGGTTGACGTCATTACTAGCACAGGCATCTTGAGGAGACCTACATCCAGAATAATAGTCCTGGTACCCGCGACGCCTCCCAAATGATGGTGCTAACGCACGGGGGGGAGATTGTTGGCGACGCGCCTATAAAAATGTTTCAGTTTATTAAATCAACCGATGACGTTGCTATGAAAGAAGGGGTAGTCACGAGCAACGACGCTCTGATAAGAGAATGCTTAGTTAAATCTTTAAGAAATGTCGAATTAATGATATGAAGGTCTTGGGTTCGACTCCCAGGCCGGACTAGTTTGTTTGTTTTCCTAAGTAATATCACTTAATAAATTCGTAAGGAATTTAAGATATAAATTATGTTACCGGATTTGTTCCCCGGTTGAAATCATCTTTCAAATGATGTAAATTCATAGGAATATTAAAGTGAAGTTAAAGATCGGATTTGTTCCCCGGTCGAGATAATCACTCTGTGCATAGGCAGAATTAATGGATATTAATTGCATAAATGTTGTTTTGTATAAGTTTGATACGTTTTGTACGAAAACATATGCCTATTTGTTATGATTGATTAATGAGAACATTCATTCATATTGTTATCTGATTAAAGATAGTTTCATACAGTTCGAAAATTGTATAAAGCATTTAATTTGCCTAATATGGTCAAAATTGGTGTATTTCATAATTTAATTTTTTCTGATAGCCGAGAGCCGTGCAAAGTTAGTTGTTCACATAGCGTGAGTACACGGAAGCACGCTTGGCCACGCCCTTAGGAGGCCGAATATGTAAAAATTTAAAATGTTTGTAATTCAGTGATTTATGTAAAAATTACTTGTAAAATATTTCAGGTTAATTGTACGTGCTAAAAAAGGTAAATTCTGTGTTATTTTCATGTGAAAATTCCTGTGTATAAGTGAAATAATGATAGTTTTGTATAAGAAATTTAAAAGTGTTTTAAATAGTGAAATAAATAGAAAAAAATGTAAATTAAACTATTGTATTGGTTAGCTTATATATAAATTCAAGTGAGAAACATTGTTTTAACTTTCTGTGTTAAATATTTAAGAAATTTCGATTTCGAACTTGTGAGTAAAATAGGCAGTTTTCGTTTAATAAATAAAAGGTTTTTTATGATATGAAGATATGATGTATATCATGGTGTAGATATTGTTTTGTACTACCTATATTGATAAATTGTATTTGTATATGATTTGAATAAATAAAGATATTGAGTGAAACGTGAGAGAGTAATAGTACAAATTCATGTAATTAAGTTGCGCAAGCGCGCAGATGGCGCGGCTCACTTTCGCGTTTAGCTTAGGGGTAGGATAGTAAATTGATTTTATTGCAATTCGTTCGGGAATGGTTCGGGAAATATTCAAGGAAATCGTTCGGGAATCGTTCGGGAATCGTTCGGGAATGGTTCGGGAAATTATTCGGGAATCGTTCGGGAATGGTTCGGGAAATATTCAAGGAAATCGTTCAATCGTTCGGGAATCGTTCGGGAATCGTTCGGAAATCGTTCGGGAATCGTTCGGGAATGGTTCGGGAATCGTTCGGGAATGGTTCGGGAATCGTTCGGGAAATATTCAAGGAATGGTTCGGGAAATATTCAAGGAAATAGTTCGGAAATAAAGAAAATCCGGGAAAAAGTTCAAGAAAAGTGAAAAACCAGCAGTATAGGGAAAAGTGATTACTCTCTCACGGAACGGTTTGAAGATAATTGCTGTTTCATTCCCAAGATCCTTTAAGTTATACAGTCCACATCGAAGAATTAAGGCGTCGGGACCGGGACGACTTCGGAAGACCCGTAATCCCCGTCTGAACCTACTTGCTGAAAAGGAAGAGGTTATCGCCCTAGTGTGTTACTCCGTTGCGGAGATCACATACGTTGTTCCCGAACCCAACGTAGGCGTGATAGGAGGCCGGATCGAGAGAAGCCTCGATTCCTGTTTCTTAGTACCCGATCCGCTAGGTCCTTTTCAATTGGTCCTTTTCAGGATCAAGAGGGACACCGACCTGGTCCTTTTCAACTACTTTGATTGATACTAATAAAACTTATAGAAAAAATTACGTTAACTTATTTCATAAAAATGGCGATTTCATTGGTAAGGACCTAACATAATTAATGAGTCTCTAGAATTCTGATAGAATTGTCAAGAAAATTTTCCAATACATTATATTTTATTGGAGAAGGGAGTTACATAATTCCACATTAATTACACAGTTACATAATTCTTCAAAAGCAAAGATGCATTGATTGCATGGGTGACTAAATTTTTATTTCAAATAAAAAATATGGAAAAAATTACGTGAAACTATTTTTATAAAAATGGCAATCTCACAAGTAAGGACCTAACATTATAAAGGTTATAGTACGTGCTATAAAACTAGTAGTTATAAATAGAATTAGTAAGCTATATATATGTATAACATTAGTTGTTATACCCGCTCGCTTCGCTGGGCGCACGAATAATAGACGAAAATAACGTTGATATATAAGAGATATAAAAAATCAAGAAAAAATAAATGATTTTGGGGTGTTCTTAGTGTGTAGGTCCACATTGCAAAATGAGTAACAATTCTAAGTTTTAAGTCTATCGGGTGTATAGTTTTAGAGATATCGTGATGAGTCAGTCAGTCAGAAATTATATATATATATATATATATATATATATATATATATATATATATATATATATATATATTATAATCTCGTTAGTCTAGTGGTTGTGCGACTGCTGATCATGTGGTCTCGGGTTCGAATCCCGGGTCGGGCCAAAAAATCAGTAAGTGAGTTTTTTCATTAAGAAATTCTCAGCAGCTGCCCGGAGTCAGAAAGTTGGCGATATCTCACCCACGTGCCTCGGAAATCACGTAAAGCCTCTGATCTCTCTCCGGTTGTGTCGGTTTACCGTCCCATCGGATTATGAGAGTGAGGGAATAGAGAGTGCACTCGTGCTTGCGCATACACTTTTGCATTATAATCTTGTTCTGCGCAGATGGCTGGTCTCCGTTGAGGCTGGCCGCCGTGACCGAAATTCGGTCTAGATATTATTATTACAATGTAATAATATTATAATAAAATTCTGTTGTCTATACAAGCGAGGTGGTTATAGCAAATGCTTTCTCTATTGAGAGAAGCCTATGCCCGACTGTAGGCTACTACGCGCCGGCATACACTCCGCTTACCGACTGCCTATTTTAGAACTTTTATTCCCCATGTCGAACTAGTTATAATATTAACTAAACCAAAGCATACCATTGTAAGATTTCAAGATGCACTAATCTTATTCAGTACTCCGGGTTAACTTTGACAAAGGGACGTCAAGCACCATAGGTAAAATAAAACGCTATAAAATGGGAACAAATGCAAATTCAATGTCTAGTGTACGTGTAAATAGAACAAATCAATATTTTAATTATTCTCTAAGACCCTACTCATAGACAATACTCTCTTTGTATAGACTCTTATTCCTATCACCGAAAAGGGTAGGCGGAGATAACGGATTTCCATTTGGCACGATCCTAACAAACTTCTCTCGCTTCTACCACATCCACTCAAAATGTTTAAATAATCATCATCATCATCATTACAGCCCTTCACAAGCTCACTGCTGAACATAGGACTCCCCCGAATAATGCCACAAAACACGGTCCTGAGCCACCTGCATCTATCAACTTCTTGCATGTCTTACCAGGTCGTCACTCCATCTAGTGGGAGGTCGCCCTACACTGCGCCTACCGGTACGAGGCTGCCACTCGAGAACCTTTCTTCCCCATCGGTTATCGGTTCTTCGAGATATATGGCCGGCCCATTGCCACTTCAGCTTACTAATCCGTTGGGCTATGTCGGTCACTCTGGTTTCACTGCGGATATCCTCATTTCTGAGTCTATCACGCAGTGAAACTCCGAGCATAGCCCTCTCCATAGCTCGCTGAGCGACCTTGAGCGTCCTCATACGGCCAGCGGTGAAGGACCACGTCTCAGATCCGTAAGTCATCACGGGCAACACGCACTGGTTGTACATTTTAGTTTTCAGAGATTGAGGTATATCTGATGAGAAGATGTGTTGTAATTTCCCGAACGCTGCCCAGCCGAGTTGAATCCGTCGATTGACCTCTCAGTCAAATGATTTCTTATATTACGGTGAAGAGTTTCGGGGATATAACATCACCCTGTCCCATCCCATCCCATCGTAGCCCTACTGTACAAACACTTCAGCACTTCAATATACCGACAGTCAACTAGGCACCGCTGAAGGGACTGTAGCACCGCCCAAATTTCCACGGAATCAAAGGCTTTCTCATAGTCCACATACGCTAGGCAAAGTGGCAGATTGTACTCTTCGGACTTCTGTACAATTTGCCAAAGGGTATGTATGTGGTCTATGGTACTGAAGCCTTTTTGGAAACCGGCTTGTTCGGGAGGCTGGAAATCGTAGAGTCTGCGTGCGAGACGATTCGTAATGACTCTCGACAACAGCACGTAGACGCGGCTCAGAAGGGAAATCGGTCTGTAGTTCTTCAAGAGAGCGTTGTCGCTTTTCTTAAAGAACAAGACCACCGCGCTTCTGCTCCACGCCTCCGGAGTAATGCCAACATGGAGGATGGAATTGAAGAGCTTCTGAAGGACTTCAAGTACCGGTGTTCCACCCTCTTTCAGAAGCTCCGCTGTAATTCCATCCTCGCCCGGGGCCTTGCCGTTTTTAAGGTGGTGGAGAGCCATTCTAATCTCGCTCAGACTGACGTCCGGGATATCACCGGAATAGTGTCGGATAAGACTTGCTCTTGGATCGTTACTCACACTTGCGTGTGGCTCCAACGATGATGTGTACAGCTGCCCATAGAACCTCTCAATCTCACTCAGAATCTCAGGTGTCCCGGAAACGATGTTGCCACACTCAGTGTTCAGCCTTGACAGTTGGCACCTTCTGGCAGACAGATTTCTGGCAAAGACTTTGGAGCCCTGGTTCCGCTCGATCGCTTCTTTAATACGAGCAGTATTAAAGTTGCGTAAGTCTCGCCGCATGCATTTGGAGATCTGTCTGTTCAGCTGCCTGTATGCTGTCAAATCTGTTGACGATTGCAGCCTCATCTCCCGTCTAACAGCCATGAGATTAAGAGTGTGATCGGAGAGTTTTTGTGTTCTTCTGCGGCGGGTCTTGCAGAACTTAGCTCCGACCGCATGGACAGTTTCCACGAGCTTGTCATTCATATCGTCCACTGCATTGCAATCCTCTAGGCACTGAAAGCGGTTTTGTAACTCGAGCTGAAAGGTTTCGGGATTCTGGATTAGAGCAAGAGGGGGACGGAGCGTTGACTTCATTAGACGAGACCTCTCCAACTTAACGTTTAGGTTCAGTGTGCCTCTAACCATTCGGTAATCGCTGCCAGTTTTCACCCTTGCAATCACTGAGACATTACTGAACAGTTGCCGTCTGGTCGTCATAATGAAGTCAATCTCATTTCTTGTCGAACCGTCGGGGCTCGACCAGGTCCACTTCCTGTGAGGCCGCTTCTGGAAAAAAGAGTTCATCATAAAGAGTCCCTCTTTCTCCATAAAGTCGGCCAGCTGCTGGCCCCTTCGGTTCCGTTGCCCTACTCCAAATTTCCCCACCTTCAGCTCACCGCTTTCTCTTGAGCCCAGTTTTGCGTTGAAGTCTCCCATCAACACTGTGTAGTGGGTTTTGGAGGAATGCATGGCTCTGGGAATATCCTCATACATTTCCTCCACCTCCTCATCGGGATGTGCCGAGGTTGGTGCGTAAACCTGTATGACCTTCAGCGAATATCGTTTGGTGATTCTGAGTATCAGGTAAAAGACCCTCGTCGACACACTCCCAATCTTTACAACGTTGTTGACGAGAGACTTGTGGACGATAAATCCGACACCTCCTTGGGACAGATGGTCTCCCTCCCGATGGTAGAACAAGTTGCCGGACTCGAGGATTGCCGTATCCTCCCCCTCTCTTCGGACCCCGGATAATCCAATAATATGCCAGCGCAACTTGTCTACCTCTTCTTCCAGCTCCAGTATCTTCTCGTCAGTCCTCAGGGTGCGTGCGTTATATGTTGCCAGGTCGAGTCGTCGTAGGTGGCAACCGAACCTCCACCGGAGATTGTTAGCACCCCCTGCCCCGCCGTTACCATGGTCGCCACCGGATCCAGGAATAGCGGGGCCGCCGGGGACTGGGGGCCGTTTTTTTGCGTCATTATTCATGGCGGGATATTTGCCATAGTTGCCACGCTTGGCGAGCGGGTTGGCAACCGTAGTTTTTTTATTATAACACAGTTGTTATCAGTAAGATGCTGCTGCCTATCTCCTGCCTGTCTCCCTCTGTCGCCTCTTACGACACCCACGGGAAGATATGGGGTAGTGGATATTCTCAACCGCCACTACACGGCAAGTATAAATAATATCTAGACTATTAAATAATATCTATATTATTTAAGAATTATGATTCTAGATTCAGAGCGTACCTTACCGCCTATGCAACTCACTTCTCCAGCAGGAATTTACTATGTCAATCTTTCCTCGTTCATTTTTTTTTACATATGTAAACTACCGAAATATACCTTTCTTATGGCCGGTTTCTGAGGTACTTTTATCGGTAGTTCATCTATTCGTTAGCGCTATTGATTCGATAACTTATGAAAATGCGTTTCCGAACATCGCAATGGAAGATAAACAAAAAGAAAGAAACAAAAAAGAAAAAAAATAACTTAAATGCCCGCTGGCAGGGATCAACACATGACAGTACAGTTTTTAATAACTCATTCCTCCGAGCACGCCTGAATAACAACGAGATAGATCCACCTCCTTGGAGATAGTGCATATCCTTGAGGACGCTACATGATGACACCATTTTTAAACCCAGCTACAAATGCAGAAAAACTCTACAATGAAACACATATCAAGACCAGAAATACATTTAAAAGGACATTTGGTGTGTGGAAAAGAAGATTTCCATGCCTTTCTTAAAAATTAAGCTTAAAATTGGATCATACGTTAGCTGTGATTGTTGCAACAGCTGTGTTACACAATATAGCTCTACAGCAAAATGATATTCTGGCGATTGATTCCGCTTCGGAAGAAGATATTACAGAATCAATTGAACAACCTCTTCCCTGTGAAGGAAACCATTTTCATCGTTTATTGGTGGAACAATGTTTTAGGTTGGTAAAATTTTTCTTTTGTTAATATCTCTAAAGCTCAATTTACACAATGTTGAATGTAATAAAGCAACAGAAAACGCAAAAGAGCATATGGTCCACCTGATGGTAAGTGGATGCAGGGGCCCCTAGACATCTACATCTATCCTCTATTAGGAATCAAAATGCAGATGTATTGTCACCGTTGAGGAGTAAGATGGAATGCCTAAAGGGTGGAATGCCTAAAGGGTGGAATGCCTTAAAGGGTCTCCGCTTGTGTACGCGCACCAAACGAAACAGCAGCATATTTAGCTGTTAATTCAAACTAGTATTCGGTGAGGGCATGATCTTTCCCCAGTTGAACTGACCTATTCGTGCTACAATTATAATATATCTGCAGCATTGCTACCATTTATCAAAAATGTATTATGTTAATAAAAACAAATTTGTGTATGTATATTTTATTTGTATTTCTAGTAAAATATAGTGAATATAATACATAAACAAAAATTTTAATAAATAAAAACTATAACAAAATACTAATATAAAACCAAATGAATTTATCATACTTTTGCCATGTAAAAATATAGATAATAGAATTTATAAACAAGAGTTTTAATTAATAAAAACTAAAACATTACAAATATTGAAGATTCAACATCAATATGAAATTATCCAATAACAAAAACAAAAAATTTACTGTAATTTGATACAGAGTTAAAGGAAATCTTTTACAAAAAATTTGTAAAAATGGACTTTAAAAGAATTTTAATTTATTTTACTTTGGCCATGTAAAAATATAGAGAATAGAATTTATAAACAGGAGTTTTAATTAATAAACACTAAAACATTACAAATATGGAAGATTCGACACCAATATGAAATCATCAAATAAAAAAATATAAAAAAAATTACTGGATTTTGATATAGAGCCAGTGAAAATTTTTTACAAACAGTGCAAAAATGGACTTAGGATTTTAAAAAAAAATTAATTTATTATACGTTGGCCATTATAAATTAAAATTCTTCTTTTTTTAAATTCTAAGTCCATTTTTGAATTTTATAAAAGATTCTTTTTTAATTCTAAGTCCGTTTTTGAATTTTCTAAAAGATTCCGCTTTAACTCAATATCAAGATCCAGTAAAAGTTTGTTTTTTTCTAATTTCATATGTTCATTTTGAAGTTAAACCTCCAATATTTCCATTGTTATGGTATTTTCATTCATTTGCTTCTGGTTTTTTCTTTTTATTATTGAAGCACTGATGCTATTTATATTTTTCTTTTTTTGTTTCATTTAAACAAATCTTTTTTTTCAGTGTGATGTCAGATACCAGAAGAGGCGAAATCCTTCTTTTGGAACCTTTTAATTGTTGAAGTTGATGCACAGAATCTTCTTTTGCACCCAATACTTCTTGAGATGAATCGTGCGTATCGTTTTGCTGTTGTGTTTCAACAATATCTGTAATGAATAAATTGCAAAAATCAGTCACTATTGTGTTATGTGTAATTTTAGTGTAATTTTATTATTTTAAAAAAATAGTCCCGCTGGGTTTCTTGCCAATTCATCCCAGGAGAGAGGTTTTTTTTTTGCGAACCAGTGGTAAATGAAAAAAGTGTATTTTAATAAGTATTATTTATAATCTGTATTGAATAAAAAAGTTTCTATTTCTATTTCTGTAGCTGATGATTATACAGATAAATCTATGTTCAGAAATTGGTGCATGGGTACTTAAACCACATTAAATAAATGATTATTTAATTATATTTTGTTTCATTATCTTTTAAGTTTGATTAGATTTAAACTAATTTTTCCCTGTAAATTTACATCGATAATTTTAGTTGCTCAGGTTATGTATAGCCCCATGCTGAAATAGTGGATATAAGAAGAATTTAACCAAAACATCAGGTAAAAGCATGCTCAATAAATGCCAAATTCTGATGTAATATGATGTTAGAAAAACACTAAACTTACATACCTATGGTGTAATATGGTGCTGATGAGTCAAAATAATTAGATAATGGTTTAAATTGTGGAGATAATAAAGCCACAACCTTTTCATCGACTGAAGTTGTCTTAGGGCAAAATGTTCCATCTCCTGTCTTGTACAGCTCGGACTGAAATTAAAATTTAAAGTTCTACATTACATAATTGTTGCATACTATTGCGTAACTTTATATGAGAATAAATTATTGTAAATACTCCAAGGCAATAACTGTGCCGATGAAATAGGCCGTAGAATATAATGATGTATATTATTAGTACACTACAAAGTAATACTACAGCTTGTACAGTAAAGTTCCTTCGCACTTTGTATAATAAAAAAGTTTATTAGTTCAAACAAAAATAAGTAGGATATGACCTACCTTATCACCGCTTATATTTTTTCTAGCTTTTTTTTAAATTTTCATATAACGCATGCAATTGTTTTTCTGTTCTGATTCCCGTTTCAGAAAGAGCATTATATTTATTGGTCCACGCCATCCAAGCTTGCTTCTTGGCCTCAACAGTAGTCCCATCCGTCTTTTTGTTGTCAATTGTAGCCTACAGTATGATGTTTTCTTTTTAAACAATTTGACAGTACAATGATGTCGTCCATAGAGTCTCTGATAAATATTGAATTATCTTAATTTATTCCTAAAACAATGCAATTCACTTACTTAGCCTCAAAAAATAATATTTTATGAATAATACTAGTATAAATGAAGAATTGAAATATAAAAAAAACAATTTTAGTCTCGATGTCTTCGACGAGTCGAAACAGAGCCCTCTAGTGGTAAATTATGGAACTTGTTATTGGTTTCATAGTTGTTGAACGGTTGGTTTCGTATTCAGAAACGCAATGACAGTTAACCGACAGATATCTTATAGATAACTTTATTGAATCAACAGCTAATGGGAATATAACTGGGAACTTCAGAAACCGGGCATTAGTCATCTAATTGCATTTGAACCAAACGGTTTGCTACGTCGTTCATCATGCGTACAGCAAAGAGTAGAATAAGTTGCTAGTATCTGTCTTTCCATCCTATTACAGTGTGTTTTGTTCTTGTTAAGTCAGTGCGCTTCACCATCTTAGGCTACATTACCACTTACCATCGGGTGGGATTGTAGCTAAGCGCTGACTTATTACACTTTATTATTATTATTATTGACAGAATAATTAAGTAAAAAAAAATTACACATACAAAAATTTTAATTTACCAATGAATTATTTGTGGATGCTGCAGCCCATTTATTGTCCGGCGATATTTCTAAATTCTGCATGATTCCCTCCAGTTGCGGACATAGATCCCTCGCCAGGTCTGACGTTGACAAGTCCCAGGAGATAACACGGCTTGAGATAGACACAACATAACGTTTGTCTGAGCTTAAACGGAAAGCGAATACGGCAAACTGATGGCCTTCCAAGGAGTACTGCAAAAGTAAGTATAGTAATAGAACTTAAGCATATTGAAACTTCCTTTCTTTCTTTTTTTTTAGCAGTAAGGGCAAACTAGCAAACGGCATCCTGCTAGGATGATACTTTTCCGCCCATGGGCAACTGTAACACCAGATGAATTATTAAAAAGGAGTAAGCTCTTATCATGAAAGTTACTTTGTAGATTCCACAAAAAAACCGCACTAGGAAAACATCTGGTAAATTACACATTGGTGGACTGACAAGCATTTGTTGTGGATGAAATACGCGAATTTGTCGCTATGTGCGATGGCGGAATTTCGTGGCTCAAATAAATTAGAATAATTCTTGAGATATGTGTTAATACTTTTTACAAATATAAGTGAGATGTGACGATGTTGTGGCCATGTAAGAAAATCAACTCATATCGCCCGTCAGTGTCGTAAATGGTTATAGAGGAGAACAAACCAGGAGATGAGCAGCAGTATCACACATAATGGTATGACAAAATTGATTAATGGATTCCTTACGTAGTTATTACACTACTTTATTAAGCTCATAATTAAGATATACATTTAGCTATTCTGCAATTAGATATTGCATTTAGATATTCTGGTTAAGTAATTGTTTTAAACATAAGCTAAGGTCTATGGTCTCTCAAACGTTTTGTTATATTATAGGATGACAAACGAGCACACAGTCCACCTGATTATAAGTGGTTGCTATGGCCCATAGACGCCTACATGTATCCTCTATTACGAATCAAAATACGTGTAAAATAACTAAGCCTTTAAATCAATGCAATTAAATGATACGACCATTTATGTCACAAATATTGATACTTGCACAAAAACTACTTTACGGTGACTTAGAATCATGATCATCAGATGTCAGGCGTAAATAAATAAAGGAAAATACCTGAAAATCGTTAATTTGGAGTTATATCACATAGAAATTATATTTTGCGATTACAAACTTACATTTGCAGTTGAAATATAGAGTATCATGCAGGTCCATGTAAGGGAGAACGTTTTTTTCTCTGCAAAGTTAATTCTGTCCCTCAATTGCCCCGACTTAAGGAAAAGCGTTAGAAAAATGTTTGATGCTTACCTTAGCTAAAATAATTTCTGTAAGCTAATTAGATTGGCGGAAGTAAATAAACTGCTTACACTGTTATACCTATAGTTATTATATAAAT
>CAJQZP010000064.1:0-35662 GCA_907164705.1 Parnassius apollo
GAATAATGTTTCGACAACATCCTGTTGTTGCACCGTCGCTGTCGAACCTCCCGAATTAATAACTCGCAATTTTCGGGAAAAAGAGGAGAGGAACATCCCGTCTTTACTTAGCTCGGGTAATAAATTATGCGAAGGGTCGAGAAGCAAGACGTAAGAGTCTGTTGTTAGTAAACCTGTTGTAGTTTCGTCACAGCCGAAGGGAACGCCGAGTAGGGATAGCCCTGGAGGACTGATAGGTTTACCGACACCGCGAACAAGGCCCAAATTAGCAAATTTAGATCGCCCCGCAACCCGTCAGGTGACATATTCAATGCACGTGTTTCGCAACCCGGGACTCGAATTGATCTCGTTAGCGGAACCGCGCGCGGCGCGGATCGAGGTCACGGTCGCGGCGCATGAAGACGCCGAGCCGCTGCGACAGAAGGCGAGCCTAATTGGAGGCTACGGAATAGACCTGCTGAGGCCAATCTTGCTCGGCGGAAGGATTTGAGGCTTCGCGAGCAACAAGCCATAAGCAGTGTTGTTCCGAAGCGTTCATCGCATAGTTTTACCGCTTATTATTAATTATAGTTTAGTCGCTTAGAAATTGCATACTTTTGATTGGATAGTTTTATTATTTAAATATCAGTTTTTCGTTGATAGAATTCTATATTAGTATTTGCTTAGCGTTTCTTTAGCTTGTTAGTGTTCCATAAAAATAAAATAAAATAGTGTAGTTTAGCTGCGCCACAGCAATACGTTAACGCTGTGATACATTTAAATCATTTTGTTACACGACACATGCAAGGAAAAAGATCGTAACTGATTTTTATCAACTTTACAGGAGAGCGCGTCAAAGATTCAAAAAATTCTTATATAGTTCTGTTAAGTCCTAGCGCCATCTCACCACGAAAATTTAAGTTAGCAAAGGAAAATCTACACTTTCATATCATTAATATGTTATTAATATATGCATTCTATTATTTTTTATGAGTTACAATGACATTACATGACATAAACTTTATAAAATGACATTGTAACTGAGACATACAATTCAATTTTGTGTGTTAATATTTACTTCATTAAGTGAAAAACAATGTAAGTCTGAGATACAATGCCAAACATGTATTTTTATGTGTTATATGAGTTAATGTAAGAATAAAACATTGTGAAATAATTAGGAAAATCTTTATTAATTTTAACTATAAAAATCTCAAAATGCAAGGAATAAATCATGTTGACACACCAAAACAAAGAGTTTTTCATAGTTAAGAAAATATAATAATAAAAAATGTCGTTTTGCTAATTTTGGTTAGTTCTTGCTTATGTTTTATTATGTTATATTTAACTTTCTTTTGAAATCTGTTTAAGGTACCTATCCAATCAACTTTAAGATAAGCATTACAGTGAGGTCCATGAAATTCTGAATGTCACAATTAATAACAAACTTTAGAATATTTAAAGAAACAAAAATTACAAATTTAAGCAACAGAAAGTATTACAATTATTACTCTATAAACAATCACAAGTCTTTGCAATCTCTAACCAACTATCTAAAATCAGTTTATCAATTAATAAAATAAATTCAAAAATATCTAGAAAGAAACATTTGAAATTTAAGGAAAAATAATTATTAAAAAAGAAATGTCATTGATTATTTACATCAAAGACTTTTTTTTTAAATTTTAAATGTTTGTTTCTGTAAGATACTTTAAAATGTTTAGTATGCATACAATATAGTAATTACATTGTATGCATACTAAACATTCGATTATATATTACTTACTAAAATATACATAATAGTTTTAAAACACAATACTTCTTAATCAGAATCAGTCATATTATTTGGTAGAATCGTTTTCTCATAAGGTTAATTCATAAAATAATCATGATATATTGTTGGAATGGCATTGCTTATTAAATCTTTGTACTTTGTTGTAGATAAAGGCAAAGGTGCATTATAAGCCTTTGAAATCGGTAGCTCTTGTTCACTGTTTTGAGGTTCCTTGGTAGCGTGACGAGTAATTGCCCGAAGAGAAACTGTCTTAATATCTTGAGCTAGATTTATAGCCATTTCATTGTAGCTCAGATAATCATATTGAAATTTAATTATATTAGGTAAGCTACTGATAAAATGAATATGCATAATTTTACTCCAGGAGACTTTCACATGGTTAACGTCGTGTTCCCAATTTTTGTAACATGGCAAAAGTTGTTTAAAATCCAATATATTGTCTTGGTTTACTTCCTTGACTTCATACGGCTCACCACTAGATTTAGGGCATCTTATCAAAGTCACTCATTGCTGAGGTACGTAGATAATTTTATGTTTTTTCCTTCGCTCAATAAGTGCATGCATCGCATCACCCTCTGATTGTGAATGTCCAACTTCAAAGAAGTGATGATTTATATTTATATTAAATATTCTGCTAGCATATGCATACATTGCGAATCCTGTCCTATTTTTATTCTGACCGCCACAGCTATCAGAATAAAAATTAAACTCCTTGTATCCTTCCTGAACCCTAGTTTTTATGAAGTCGAATACAAAACTACTTATTTCGTTAGATCCTTTGCGTCCGATCGTCTCGTCCCACAAGTAGCAATACCCTTTATGTTTACCCATATCATAGATCGTGAAGTTATATGTAGCAAGTATTCTTTTGTAGTAAAATACACTTTTGAATGAGGAGTATTCAAAATTTTTTGTAAATCATAACAAGCTGTTACAACAGAATCAGAGTGTTTAGCTCCTGTAGTTTAGTACCTGTAGCAGACTTATCAATTTTTTTAAATAAAGTCTTCAACCACATGTCGCTTATAGAGAAGAGAGGGTGTTTAAAAATATCGTCTTACAGGTTCGATTTCTTGACCTTCTATAAACAAATTGTATTCAAAAGACCACTTGCGCCTACTGGATGAGGCCGAGGCGGCAATAACTTGTTTTTTTGGGACTCTTCTCACAAATCGGCTAATATAATCAATTTGTTTATTATGATCCCCCAGTTCCCAGAAGTTTTTAAATATTAAACTTCTCTGGTTTTCTGTGATTGCTTCTCGACATTTACGTGAACAATTAGCACCACAGTCTGGTTTCATAATTTTTTTTCGCTATTAACTGCCCTTTTCTATTTATAAATTCCTCGCCCAAATTTTTCTTTCGTTTACATATTTCAGCCTTCCAATTTTCTTTATTCAAAAATCTCTTCCTTCCTGGGTTAACTTTCTTCGGATATTTCTTTTTTCTTTAGCATTAATGTGTGATGAAATTCTAGGCTCTTCTACGTTAGTTTGACTTCCATTCCCTATTACATTACTTTGTTCTTTAGAGGTTCGTATTCCAGGTTCTATTGCATCACTAAGTTCTTGGTTTTGCACTAAAAATACAGCAGGACATTATTAAATCGCTTTTAAAAATAAATATCTTTATTTCATCGTTTTACTGCTGTTATACTCGTAGTATTCAAGTAGGTAAACTTACCAATTTCACGTAAAATATCCTCTATTTGTTCATTATTGTAATTTTCTATGAATTCATCATTTATTGATTCTGTGTCGGCATCAGGTGTTAAAACAGATGGAGCTGAAAACATATGACATTAAATTTCAATAATTTGTTTTTTTGTGACCGAAAAATCAATTTTAAATTCTAAGCTGCCAGTACAACGAATACTGATACCTACACAATATGTCAATATTTAACCTAGATCAGGATTAATTTGGTTGTACCATACACACGAACTTTGGTAATATTTACGATACTTAATGTAATAAAAAATACCTACAGTTTTCTTGAGGTGGTAAATATTCTGAAACTACTGGTGAGTAAATCTCTTCGGATTCATTGGAGACTGTTTGATCATTCTGTATTTTTACCGGAGTGCGTTGTCTCAGGTTATATTTAAAACTTAGTAAATCATTTCCTATAAATAAAACCATAACATTAATCCACATTAACTATGTAGAACGTAATTAACACAAACCTAACATACTTCCAGTCCAGGTTCATACGTAATTTTAATGGACTTTATTATATACGTACCTGTCTCGACAAAATTTGGTGACATCCTCCTTTCCAGTGGTACATTATTCTCAACGTCATTATTTCGATTGTTCACATGTTCGTCTTCTAAAAAAATCGTCTATTGCAGTTTGTACATAAACTAATGATATACCTCTGATACGCCTGAGGAAGCGATCAAGAATCTATGCATCGTAAGTTTAAATAACCTATCGTTAAACAAACACAACCCGAAAATTATTGCAGAGAAAATAATTGTAACTTATGTTACATTCTTTGGACTGATATTTTTATTTTCTGTTTAAAGATTAAAACATCGTAAGCAATTTTACGATGAAAGCTTTTTTATTACGAAAATATAATTGCCAAGAACAAGAGAGTATCTTGTATTGCAATTATTGTTATGTAATAAATTAATGTCAGGCATAAGTAAGTATGTGTAACTAAATATACTTTTTTATTACCTTCAGTGGACACTGACTTACAACATTTTTCTACTAGCCAAAATCGTAACGCGAATGAATTTAGATACAGGGGTGAGTGCAAATGAAAGAGAATTTTTTATTTACTGACATTATGATCGTAACTCAAAATCGCTAAAAAGTGACTTACGATTTTTTTCCTTGCAGGTGTCGCAATGTAGCCTTTGTAGTTTAGAAGTCGATAAGTAGTGTTTGTTCGTATATCGTTACGTCCGATTGTAGTTTTGCCGAGTTGCTAGTATTGCGTGAACTTCAACGTGCGCATTTTTTCAATGAAATTACAAGACTACAATCTAATAGAACTTGTAGTCGCGCTTTTCAACATATTAAGCCATTTTTACAAGATGGAATCGTCAGGGTAGGTGGGCGCTTGTCTAACTCGCAGTTGAGTTTCGACCAACAGCACCCTATAGTTTTACCGCGTAAGTACCATATCATGAATTTATTAGTTGATAACCACCATAAATTGAATTCTCACGCTGGCCCCGACTTGTTGATGTCAATCTTGCGTCAGAATTATTGGATTCTTTCTGCACGTAATATAATCTGCTGTATAGCGGATTATTTATTTTTCGTATATATATCCGAAAAATAAATATTATTATTCGGAGTTCGCTCACATCCTAGCCGAGAACCGCATCGAGTGGTCTCTGAACGTCCCGGCCGCAAGCCATTTTGGGGGATTTTGGGAGACTAATATTAACAGTCTAAAGAGTTATTTATACCGAGTACTAGGAGATCAAATTTTGTCCTTCGAAGAGTTAAGTACTGTGCTCGCTCAAATTGAGTGCGTCATGAATAGTCGCCCCCCTTTGCCGTACGTTGTCAAGTGACCCCTCGGAGCCGCTGGCTCTAACTCCACCACATTTTTTGAATTTAACGCCTTTGAAATATCTGCCCGCCATAGACATGGACGAGAACAAACTTAGTATTTCCGCACGCCATAAATTATTGATCCGGTTGGTGCAGTCGTTTTGGAAACGATGGAAAATGGAATACTTGCGTACGTTGCAGTCTCAGCAAAAATGGAAAGCAACAACTGAAACTTTAACTGTCGGAACTGTGGTTGTGCTCACAAAGGAGAATACGCCGCCTCTCCATTGGTCATTAGGGATCGTCGAAGAAGTTTTTCCCGGTTCCGATGGGGAAACTAAGGTAGCTCGCATTAGGACCACGACTGGGTCTTACATGCGCCCTGTTGTCCGTTTGTACCCTTTGCCTATTCAATAGTTTGAATTAGCTTTCAAGATTAGAAATTGTAGTCGAAAATTAGGTTTCATCTTAGCGTTAGTTATTTTGAAGGAGACCCTTCAAACCGGGGGGGATGGTTACGCGGAAACGATTCGTGTATTTTAATTTTATTCGAGGGTATATTTCCAAGCGTTTACCCTGCCTTTGACCTCACATCCCTTCCGTACACACTGAAAGGGGAAAGGGGGGAGTCTAGAAGGTGGCGCGTTTCTTTCGACCAATGAGAAGCGCACCCGACCGAGGTGCTTGTTGGGAAAGCCGAGGCAATAAAGGCTCGCGCACTGCCCTCGAGCGTTCTCTTACCACGCGCCGCTAGTCTGAACCAAACTACGTGGAGCAGTCGCGGTCCAGAAGTAACCGCCTCACATAGTGTGAAATATCGTCACGCACCGCTCTCTTTCTTCGCACCACTGGCCTGAATCGCATCTCTGGGGCGCCCCAGAAGAACCCACCTCACGTCGCATCACCGCAACGGAAGCATCGTCTGCCGCATCAGAATCACACCCCGGTAAGTGTGTTTTCCCGTAATTTTTGTTCCTATTTGAGCATTTTGTTTATTAGTCAACCCGCCCCATTTTGTTTCTCCTAATGTGCTCAAGTAGAATTCCCTCCTAACCTTGGCAAGCAATAGATTTTGGGAGAGCGAGTGCATTGTCTAAGATGCCACGTGCCACATCCGCCATCTTGTTGAGGTATAAGAAGCCATATCGTACACAGTCCACTTAGTGTAACACCTCTACAATAGGGTCAAGGCTCATCCTGGGAATCGAACTCGGGAACCCTTAGGCCCGCCACCCAACCACTGTGTAATGATCTTTCCTATCGAAAGGCAGGATACGATTGGCGTTGTTTCAGTTGAACAACTAGCCGTTACACTTTTTCATTTTTAGTAACGGCCTTGTCTGTTTGCCCACTGTGTACGACTGGTGTAAATTTAGGGTGAAGAATTGAGTGATGCCGCTTTTAACAATTACGACAAGAAACATCTATTCTACAATATTTTGCAGAGTGATTACATCCTAAACAATTTATACATAAATTATTATTTAAAACAAATTCATGTCTTTTATTGTATTCCTTCTTTTGCGAACTACTTGCAAAAACATAGTTTATGGTTTTCTGTACAATATTCACATTGAATATATTTTGATGACAGAATGTTTGCATAATGAGTTTGCGAGTGTAAATGTTTAGCGTGTGATGGTCTATTGTGTTGAAATGTAGGTTTTTTATTGTCTAAACATTCCAAAGCCCTAAATCGACCCACTATAAAATTCGAAAATTGTTCATAGATAGGTACTCGTATTTCTGTGCAACTGTCATTCGATATATTTAACTCCCACTACTTACGGGTTTTAAGGTGTAATTTATCTGTAAGTATGTATATAATAATAATATCCCATAATATCACATTTATGTTGAGATTTCTCAACGCATTTAAAAAATCAGCGTTGTGTCCAATAGGTCCTTTAACCCATTGGCAGATTCTACATTCATACGCCTTTGGTTAAATAAACGTTTTAAAGTACAATTTGTTAGGTATTTTTTGTTATCATACCTTTTTTGTAATAATGCCCAACACTGACTGTAGTTTATTTCAGTAATATGTATATGCCTGACTAATTGCTCGGCTTCACCTATTAAAAACCCTTTAAATACTTAAATTTATGTACATCATCAAAGGATGTATTATTATGCACTAAAGATGTGAATTAATCCCTAAAGGTGGGCCACTCAGTATACTTTCCCGAAAACAGGTTAATAGTAATTTTTGGTAACTTAGCCAACGAGCCTTTTGACTCAGCTTCATTATTTTTAGAACTATTTTGGTCATTTTTCTCAACATTATGTTTAGCTAAATCAGTTGTTAATTTACATTTATATTCTACATAACACTCTTCAACGTTATCATATAAATCGTCATATTCAATATCCTTTAAATCATCCTTTTTTGTACCTTTTATTAAGCAATCATGAGTTGTTAAAAACTTCGACCATAATGCTTCTAATATTCCTAATCTAGCTTCAATATACTGTTGATTAATACGAACTTTAGGTGAATTACTATAATTCATTTTAGCATTTCTTATTCTAACTTCAACATCTTGTTGTACTTTAAATAAAGCCTGCATTTTTTTAAATTGTTATAAAGTTTTAAAAATAAAATAAATATTATTATTTTTGAAAATACTACATGAAATCAAGTTATACTTGAGGCAAAAATAAAACTCTTAAAAATTACAAGTCCATATAATAAACTTTTAAAAATTTACAAGTGTCGTTATAAGATCACAAAAATTTTCTAAGTCCTATGTATAAATTTATAAAATTTTACAAGTGTTTTTGACTTGAAATGAAATCGGGCATAGATTCCTCGTATGAACCAAATTTCTTAAAATTACTTTAAGTATAAACTACTAAATGAACTGTTTTTCAATTGCACATAAGGTTTAAATTACCGAAATTGTACTCACGATTGATCCCACTCACTCTTGCTTCCACAGTTAACACTACTTAATCACTTCACTCACTGTATGTAACTTCACCTTTCCGCCTCCCCGCGCACCTCTTCTGACGATTTCCACTGGAACACCGCCTGCCGTCTGTCAGTGAACAACTTCCGCCCACCTTAACAACTGCTTCTTACCGACTTCTTTGAGTATGAGCCAGTACCGCCATACCTTATAAGTAGCAATCCGCTACTTCTGGGTGCGGGGGTGTGATTCCAATCCGGAACCACCGATTACAAAAATCTGTCCTTGACAGTTCCTTCCGGCTTACGATGGACCATGAATACGGTCGTATGTAGCGGGGTACTTTTAAATAAAACAACAGATATCTTGATTAGGTATATGTATTACTTTCTTCCAATATCGTTCACTTCTTTATAAAGCACACAAAACGCCTTATGCTATTAATATACATTGAACCATATCGCGAGCTAATCTACTACTAGCGACATCTATTGTTCACAAATAAAATTAAAACACTTTATATTGATCTAATTACATACGAATCGTGAACAAAGACCAGTAATATATTTTCATTTTTACATTTTTTCGGAGATACAGATTGTCATGCTCACATGCTCATCTGCATGAGTATTTCATGCTCGGTCAAAGGTCTACGCTACGGCGGCGTCAAAAGGCAGGTCACCCACTTTTCTTTAATATGGTCAATGGGGGCTCTGGCTGCAACATGCATGATACTTGTGAACAGATGCTGCTTATGTGAACTGGTCTGCTCGGGTTAGCTATACGCCTATACGCTAAAAGTCTTTTTTGTATACATCATAGAACATACATCAGTTAACCGATGGCTATATTATCGTTTTCCATTCATATATGCTATGATATATTGTAATGTATTTATTTATTTATCTCAATCAACAAGGAGCATGGGTAAAATTGCATTCATTCAAATCTATTCTAATAATAAAATTTAAAATGTCAAAAAAGGGGATACTTGCGTAGTTTTGCCGACTTTTCTTCTCCGGTTAGAGCATTCAAATCTATTCTAATAATAAAATTTAAAATGTCAAAAAAGGGGATACTTGCATAGTTTTGCCGACTTTTCTTCTCCGGTTAGAGGAACCTCGTTTCGAAATGAGAGTAAATTTGAAGAAGTTTGTGAAACGAAATTTATTTTCTTATGCCAAAAACACAAATATATTATATTTAATATGATATCAATTCGTAAAATTCCGACGCTGAATATGTTTCTATACCATTGTATGGCCGATTTGCATGAATCGTCACGCTAGGTCACCTGTTGACGATCGCAGTGACATCTCACACAATAATGAGGTCTAACAATCTTACGCTAACTAGATCTCGCTAGTTCTTCTAGTCTCTGGGTTGGAGCTTCCCAGTACCAGCTCCTTCCACTTGACCGCATCAAACGCAGAGCAGCTCGAATCGTCGACGACCGAGTGCTTTCCGATCGGCTCGATTCACTGGCGCTACGAAGAAATGTTGCATCTCTTTGCATTTTCTTTCGCATATACCATGAGGAGTGCTCTGAGGAATTGTTCGGATTAATCCCAGCCGCCAAATTTCGTGAATGCACTACGCGCCAAATGTCTCGATACAATCCACACCATCTGAATGCTTGGCGGTCCACCACTGTACGTTTCACAAGGAGTTTTCTTTCGCGTACGACCTCTCTGTGGAGTAGTTTACCACCGATTTTTCCTGACCGATACAACCTGGGGACCTTCAAAAAAAGAGCTTATTCATTTCTAAAGGGCTAACAACGCACCTGCAATTCCCCTGGTGTTGCGGTCCATCATGAGCGGCGGTAGTCACTTAACATCAGGTGGATGCGGCCACACGGCTCGTTGGCCTCTCTTCTATAAAAGAAAAGTTAGGACTAAAGTGAACTATTTATTTTTTTTTTATTTTATATTTATTTATTATTTTATTTATTTTACACACATACAACTTACACAGTCATTACCGGGTGAACACCCCAATTCAACAGTGTACCCAACAAAACTGTTACTAAAATGGTCACACAGTGTCACCATCATTGAAAAGTGATTAAACTATTTAATTATAAGTCTTGCAGTTTCTAGTGTATCATATTATTATACTATATATTGATTCCAGTGCTGTATTTAGTAATTTTAAATACTTTTTTTAATCTTTTTTAATTCTACAGCTTATAGAAAGAAATATTCGTGGTTTGGCGTATCCATTTCTAAAATAATTAAAAAAAAACATAACAAATATTTCGGAAAGAAACATAAATCTCTACACTTTTCTAACTAACTAATTTCCCCCGCTATAAAACGTGTCTAATATTTTTGCTTCATTCCTAAGGAAATGAATCATTGCTTTTCAGACTGGCCCAGTCTGAAAAGCAATGATTCATAGACACTACAGACCTTCGCCAGACTGTATTTAAATCAGTTAGACATCAATTAAGAAATAATGAAATGGGTATTTAAAGACTTGTAGGGTTTCGCCAGTAATTGAACAATTTATGTCAATTAAAGATTTCAATCATAACTTAAGCAACAAAATATGCTCGCTGTGTATGCAGAAGACACTAACAAATAAACATGTATGAATGGCAATTGGACGGCGTGATAAATTACCCAGTACATTAAAAAATGAATTAACTAACGTAATATTAAATGTTTTTATTGAATAAGGGTGACAAACGAGCACACAGTCTACTTACAGAAGCAGTTTCACCCCTGAGGACTAAGATGGAATACCTAGTATCCAGTAAAAATAGTCTCTGGTACTCTCCTCTCACCACACGAAACACAGCAATATTAAGCTGCTACTTTATATCGGTATTCTGTGATAGCGTGGTTATACCCCAGTCAAAACAACCCATTCAAGTTACAACCATAATATAGCTGCAGCAGGGATCTACCACGTTTACTTTACCAAAATTAAATCATCCCCCGGTCCGAATCCGGCTTTGTAAGACGAGAGCACGCATTCACATATACCTGCTTACATTAAAAATTAAAACATACTTTCTTTTTCAAATATAAGTGCTGTCATCGGTTATAATTAAAATATACGCAAACTTGCCTAGTTTATATGCGTAAGAAATATTTTAATATAAAATATGGCTCTTTGATTCATTCACATTAAATTTTGTAATTAAAAAAATCACTACACTAAAACATAAAATGGTGCCTTCATGTACACGAGACGTGAAAAATAAGTTAATGTACGCGTTAAAATCCGTAAAAACTAGTTTCATTTAAATTTGTATAAATGTGTTTGTTTGTGTGTTCGTGCAAATTTACGAAAACATTTATTTCAAAACAGAGCGCCTCAGGAAATAAATTTGCAATTACTTTGAGGTTGAAAAGTGCATAATACTAGAGCTAATGGTAGAGCAATGTTGCACCTTTATTATGGTTGTAGCACTAGCATAAATGGATCTGTTTAACCGAGGAGGACAACGCTCTCACTGAGTCTGACTCAGCGAGAGCGTTGTCCTCCCCGGTCCGAATCCAGTTTTATAAGACGAGAGCGCACATTCACTTATACCTGCTTACATTAAATATTTTCCATGCGAACAATGAGGAGTCGATCGGTTGACACTAGACAATTTATTTATTACTGCGAACTTGTTTACGTGGGAATTTAATTTACTAATAGCTTATTAATTTGTGTTAGCGGCGTACAAGAACAATATTTAGTTTGCTCTTTTTTAATATTTTCCGTAAAACCGTGACCAAATAAAACTTTAAAATTTGTTCAAATAAGAAGATATTTATACGATATAAAAATGCTACAAGAACTATCCACACTTTAAACGGTTTGTTATTTATTTATGTTTCTGTTTTTTCTTAAGTACAAGGGCTACAAACGAGCACAAGTGTAAGTGGTAAGTGGATACTCTGGCCCACAGACATCTATTTATCTTCGATAAGGAATCATAACGCAGATTACTTGTTTCAATGATGGATCTCTGATTTTCCACATTGACCATTCCAAATACAGCAGCAATATGCTGTTATTTTACGCCGGTGTTCTGTGAGCACTAAAGGATACCTTTAAGTATACATTTCTTCTGTCAATGTGTATGTGACTGAACTCCTCCTAAACACCTGGACCGATTTTGATGAAGTTTTGTGTATGTGATTAAGTTGACTCGAGAATGGTTAAGATTCTCAATTGCACCCGGTAGGTGCTGCTGTTGTCGAGGTCCATAAATCATCCTTGCGAAGCCGGGGTAGATTGCCAGTTTTTGTATAAACTACTACATAGTATTTTTATTCAATATGAAATCGATGACCCGCGTACGGCAAGTGCTAAAACGTGCGGATCTGAAATTGAGATCTAGTTTTATGCGTTCTTGCATCGGTTGTCTGTGGAAAAGCTTATAAAGCTGCGACCACTTTTTTATCATAAATCAATCTTGATTAAAATTTGTAAATATGTATTGTATGTATGCAGTTAAAACATTCTTCAATCGACTTCGTTTATAGACTTACAATAAACTTTTAAACAGTTATACAGTAGTTTATTCAGTTATCAATAATTTTTTGTAGCCAAATAGCAGTACTTGTACTGTTGTGTCCCGATTTGGAAATTATATTCGATTTGAATAAAATAACACAGAGTCGACATAATTACATGCCAAGAATATTTTCATCTTAGCCCAATGAAGTGACAAGGTATAAGAAGCCTTGTTTGAAGTTGTTTGCCATTGTCCATCCGCTGTAAGTTCGCTTGCCGTTTTAATTCTAAAAAATGAATTAGGTACAATTTTTTTGTAAAATAAGGTTGACAAATAAGCACACAGTCCACCTGATAGTAAATTGGTACTATGGCCCATAGACATCATACATTTGTTCTCGATTAAGATTCGAAATGCAGATGCTTTGTCACCCTTGCGGAATAATATGGAACGCCTCGTTTTCAGTAAAAGTTTCTAGGTATCTTTAAACCATACGAAACAGCATCATGGATACGTAAGAAAATAATAATCAGAACAAGAGACATAAGACAATGAAAAAAATTAGGTGATGGTGGTAAGTAATATTTATCATCAAGAGTACTTGGTACTCACAGAAGGATACGGAATACTGATGACGGAGGACCCGGAACAATAGTTTGTAGGCCATACAAATACTTGTTCCGTGCGGGATTTAAACCCGATGTCTATAGCGCCGTTACTCAATGCTAAGCCACGGCGACACGGAACCGTCTGCCCTGACCAACTGACCAATAAGGTTCTGGTAACCGATATACAACTCAATTAAATAGATGTTTGCCAATGGTTAGCTCAGGGATAGTGAATTTGATTGACCTGGTATACAAACCCAAGACTTCAATATCCACAGTCACGCTTACAATCACGAGCCCATCGAGGCAATTAAAGGAGAATGGTATAAAAACCTGTAGGGGATAACAGGATGCTCTCCACCTAGCGTAATAATATGAATAATGTAATTTCGGGCAACTAGCGTATTTTTGAAAGGCCTGTTAAATATAATCTTTATATATTATCTTCGATAGTGTGTCTTTCATCGTGTAGGCTGGTTGTGAGTATTGGTACTGGAATTAGTGGTGACGGGATTAGTCCACGCTTTAAATGAGGAAGAGCTAAGTCTTGTTGATACCACCATTTTTCTTGGAATCACATTAGACGCAAAGCTTCCATGGGGCACCCATATATCAAAACTAGCTAGCAGACTTAGTTCTGCAGCTGCAGCTGTAAACGAGATAAGAACTCTTACCAGTGTTGAAACAGCTAGACTAGTTTACTTTAGCTATTTCCATAGCATAATGTCGTATGGAATTTTGCTATGGGGACATGTGACTGACACATAAATTATATTTGTTTTACAGAAGAAGTCACTTAGAGCAACATATGATTTAAAACCCAGAGAGTCGCTCAGACAAAAATTTAAGGATATCTAGACACGCGGTAGCGTGTCAAGATATCCTTAAATGCACCGTGTATAATATTACACGAACCATTTGGAGCCACTTTTGACCCCCTCATAACCCTAAAAACTATTTCACATAAACGTGTCAAATTTGGTTCATATATTGAAACTTACAAGATACATACGTACTTTAAATTTCGTAAACACATCTCAAATGATTATTTAGATATAAACGTCCAAAGATCGTCATTTTTATCACTGACTGACCTATAAGATCAAAATTCTAACCCAGGTCCAGATGACCTAGAAAGTTCAAATTTGGCATGCAGATAGGTAATTAGGTGAATACAAAGGAATAAATCAGAAACTGGTAAATTTTTATCGTTTTATTATAATTGTTTACTTAATTGATTCCATTAGGAACACTAAACTATACACGGCGCGCGGTGCGACGCCGGAGGAGCGGGGTGGGAGCGCAGTGCGACAGCCGGCTTCGCTCATAAGCGCGAGCGCCGTCTTGTTTTCCGATTGTCTCTCGATATCCGACCTATATAGGTTGCGGATAGGTGTCGATTTATGCTACGTAATTCATAGGTTTTCTTAAAAATACTTATATATGTGGTTATATTATTATTACAATTCTTTTAGTAAGTACGTACCGCGTATCTAGATGGTATAGGCAATAGTTTAAATCAAAAATTAATAATAATTTTAGTATAGTTATAAGTAGATATATATGTATACTTAACTCTGAATGAGTTTGAGAATGAGAACTGATTAGTATGTTAACAAAATGTTTTTCTTGAGAATTCAATAGATAACAGGTAATTTGATTGACGATTGATTGACGATTACGTAAATCGTATTAAATAATTATATTTTTATTACCTATATTGTACAATAAGTCGTAGAATAGAATTACGAGTGGGTGACACAATTATCTTACACCGAATTATTCCAATGCGTCCCGATGGAATATGCCTATTCCATTCGATTGCCAAGTTTCAGATATTAAGTAATGTATATGTTCACATAGAATAATTCCCCATTTGCTTGGCATATGTTATTACTATCCACAAATCACAAGGCCTTAGCCTCGACAGTGCTCTTATCGACATAGGCTCCTATATATTTATTAGAGGGCAGGCTTTCGTCGGACTCTCCAGAGTCAAAACCTTAGATGGAGTACATCTTATCAATTGAAATCTAAGTCAAATCAAGTCACAAGAGAGCTATATTGTAGAGTAAAACCGTCTGAGCACGTTATACCACCCCGACTTGACCAAATTAAGTATAAACAGAAAATGCGATACTGAATGGGCTATTCACTCGAACATATCAAAGTTACAAGAAAATATAGAAATTTATAACACAAAAAAGACAAAAATACCCCGTAAACGTAGAAAATACAGTAGTTTAACAAAAACCATTTGATATATTTTTTATAAATAAGTACCAACTAATAATTTATGTACAAAAAGTAATGATATCCCATCAAAAACATAAATGTGAAATGAGAGCCAAGTTCAATATTATGATATATTCCTTGGTTGTTGACTTCAACGACGAAAGAAGTGAGATCTAAATGGGTGCCAAGTTCAATGGTCAGTCCTGAAATTAATTTATAACAACATAAAATATCATTTCTTCTTATAACTTAGGATAATATATTGTAGCCTAAGGTCTGACTTGGCTAGTTTTCATATACGAATTATATTAAAGCCTTCGCAAGTTCTAAACATGTTACTTGTCGGTTCTTATTTTATTACAAAAATTTGGCTTGCTGTTAAAAACTAGCCATTGAACATGACAATTCGTACCAACCACTTACCATCAGGTGGACTGTGTGCTCGTTTGTCACCCTATCCTATAAAAAATAAAAAAATACCTTTAATAAATATTACTTGTAATCCATATTAAATAAAATAGTTTTTGTTTTAGTTTCTGTTTCTGCTATTGAGGGCGGGAGGTGCTCTTCAAACAAGGTAAGACACATCATTTTATTTAATTGAGCGGATGAGTGCGAAGTTATTCTTAATAACTTTAATAAATAATTGTTAGATACGACACTAACCTAGACTGCAGACTACGAACTAGGACAGTTAAATTGGAAATTAAAAATTTTAGCTATTACAACACTGTTGAAATATAATTGATAGAATCAGGCAATACTTTGCGAAAATCCATTATAATAAAGATATTAATAGTTACCTTGCAACCATCCGCCAAATTATATACAATGATGTGTCTTATCTAGTTTGAAGAGCACCTCCCGCCCTCCCTCAATTGCGTGCACTAATCCCGTCACCACCAATCCCAACAATACTACTCCCAACGCCACTACTCCCAACACCACTATTCTAGGAAAGACACACCATCAGGATCAAAAAGTGTCAAAAATTATTGCTTAGATTTGAACGATTATTATTGTATGCAGAATTGATCAATTGCTTCAACGATGCTCGGTCAGGGCCATAGCCTTTTGCGAAAATGTAATTGTCCAGAAAAGGTTCTGTTGAGTACGGTCAAGAGAACCTAGATCCCACTCAGAAGCAACGTATCAAAGGCGTATGTAATAGCCCCTGACTTCAAAGTTAATGTATACTCGTAATTATGGCTTTTAAGATATTTCAACGGTCTAAGGGATGTAACAAACATGTGACATCCATTTCTTGAATTCGTTATATAAGATTAATAGGTTTCTGTATACACATATTTAAGGTAAACTGATTGCTCGTTTCTGACTCTAACATTATAAAATAACAAGGTATTTATATTTATAGGCTTATTTTGTTTCCAACAGTCCTATGTCAATAGGTACGAGGGCAGAATCACCCAGTAACGTTACAATGTGCAACATTTTATCCGATAGGTGTCGTTCTCATCAGAAATGACGCCACATTTATTGATCCAAGCTTAGCAAAGCCGGGGCATACTGCTAGTTGTAAATAATATATCCAAATTCTATTATTATATCATGGAAAATAAAGAGTTGATATAATTCAGTTTCTGTCACATAAATAACACATAATTTAATGTACGTCGTCCCTGTCTTGTCTTATATGGTAGAAACGATGTAGGTACATTAAATTATAATCTTGTTTTTCCCACATCGGTAGCGTTAGAGAAGGTTACGCATATTGCAATTTGTATTTTTGTCTCTTTCCCACGTATGCCAAAGATAAGCGAATTTTCACATATCTTAGTTCAAAAGTAAATGACTTTTTCTGCCACCAGGGCGGTGTCACTTAGAAGTGACGTGAAATATGAGACAGATTTCTTAGCAAAAGAAGTTATTTCATTAAGGAAATGTAAGGATTAATGTTTCTTTCTGAAATATTAGTTATATGTTAACATTATAAATAAATAAAATTAACTACGGCTATAAAAGTATAAACATAAAAAAGTTAAATAATGTGCAAACTGTGTTATTATTGAATTTTTTTAACTGAACAGCACAGAATACTTAATATAGCTAGTAGAAATGTTATACGAGCTGGGAATGCGCGCCGTGTATATGGCTTAAAAGCCAACTACTAGAATTTCGTGGCTCATTTTGAAACAAACCGTCATCACGTGTTAGTCGTGGTGCACGTGGTTAAAATGGTCTATTGCAGTGTTTCGAACTGTTCAGGAAAGGGTTATTGTTCTTCTAAAGAAATTTTTTTATCATGGGTGAGTAAAATAATACATTTTTCAGTCGATTTTTTTGAACGATACTTTGCCCTTCGATGCATCGTAGTATGGCAGCTGGTCCCAGATGCCTATTAAGGATGTGCTTAGATTTTAGTTTATCGACGCTATCGATATTCTATGCCTTGTATAATCAGTTCTAGCAGGTTATTTTTAGAAATAAATTTTGCTGTTAAATAAAAAGCATAAGTTTTTATTTAACAATAAATATTTTTTCTTATTCAATCAATATTCTTATATTTTTTTAGTTTTACGATAAACCCAGAAGTTAAGGAAAAATGGATTTTGGCGGCAGGGAAAAATTGGTTTTCTTCTAAACATAGCAAAATATGTTCAGCAGATTTTCAAGAAAAGGATATTAATCATACAAGAAAACGCCGTGTTCTTTTCGATCATGCTTATCCGACTATTCACGTTTGGACAACTTCTGAAAATTTAAGTATCTTCTAAATAAATAAAGTATTTTAGTAAAATACAAACCATCCCGTGGCAATATTATGCAAAACAGTAAAGAAATTATGTGGCGCTACTAGTAGATGTTTGATACTTTATAATTTGGAAACGAAACGCTTTACGACATTCTGTGTAATTATACTGAAATGAAGTCAGTTTTTCTGTCGCACGGATGGGCCGGCTCGAACCGGGGTGGTACCACGACCTCACAGAAAACCAGCATGATTGGTGCGTGAGTGGTTTACTTCTGCATTTCGCTTGGTGAGTGCAGGTGGCCGGAGGCCCTTTTTACTGGAAATGAGGCATTCATCCGTCGCCATATTTATTTCTACAACCAAAAAATGAAAATTAAGCTGGCGACACAACTGATGAGCAGTAGTGTGGCTAGAGCTTTAATTTTTTGTTCCAAAACTAACCAACCGGGGTTCAAGGCATAGTATATTTTTTTGCAAAATTTTAATGATTTGTTTGATATTTTAAATTCACGAAATATTAATCAGATAAACTATAGGAAACCCATAAATTTCAAAAACAAAGATAAGGTGTTCATTTTTTTAAACAAAATGGAAGCATATATAAGAAACCTAAAAATGTATAACGAAACGAAAATAATTAAATCACCTAAAAACGGGGTTTTTAGGTCTTTTGTATTATAGAAAGGTATACAGATCTTGCTGTTGCTGTTGCTATATAAGCCTTCACCATTTGATGAAAACCTCAGCACAAAAAGTATCAAAAAGACAACTTTTAAATAAATATTTGCATTTTACAGGACAATAAATAAATAAATATTTCAATAAATATTTTGTTTTTGAAATGATGAAAATGTCTTAATTTTTTTTTTCTATTTTACTGTATGAGTTCTACTCCTTGTAATTAATTATTTTTTCTACTTTACGTTTTTTTATAGCATTAAATTTATTTCATTAAATTTACGTTTCATATTATATCATTATACTGTTTTATTTTATCACATATTTATTACCTACATTATTCCATGTCGATATTTTATCGATAGTTTTTTGTCAAGCACTAGCGTATATGAGTTGAGTGTGTTAATTACCTGCAAGGAGTGGGGAGACTAGCGGCGGCAGTGGTACCGCAAGTAAATTGAAACAAAGGCATTTCTATTCACTATATTAGGTGTTCTGTGCTGAACAGTAATAAGCCACCTAAGCTGGATAGTCAATCGTACTGTCTTAACATAACAAAAACCAATACTTCTTGCCTTGGTGACGTCCAAATTGAAATTGGACAGAAAAACAGACGCTGGCTAATTATTCCCCTATGATTTGAAATACAAGGCAAACCGTTTGATTCTAATGCATGGAATATCGATATCGAAGAGCTGGATACCCTACTACGATCGTGCAAAAAAGAGAAAAAGGGGTATTAACCTCTCAATACCCTAGCGATCTCATGAGACCGCGGCCATATTCCGTCAAATCCCTAGCGGTCTCATGAGGTCGAACCCACCCACAGCACTTTAACCCATAAAATAGAAATATAGAGACTACTTTTTTATGAAAAAGTTTGGCATTATGTAATCAATATAAAATACTCTATTCTCTAGTGCAATAAAAAAACTGTTATCATGTGAATATTTATTTATAATCTACGTTTATTTCGTACGCCATTTTCGCGTGAATGTTATCGTGTTGATTTTTGGATTTCTAGTGTTTTATTAGTGTTTTAGTATAGTGTTTTACTATAAAAGTAAAGAAAATTTTTGTGTAAGTACAATTTATCTTTTTTAGGTAAATAATTTCGAGTAATAAATATTGAAATAATTGTCCTTTTCACGCTGCCGACATTCGCTTGGTATGTTTTTTTTTTTGTTATCAAAATAAAATAAAATCTTTTATAAATGAAGTAAAACCTGACTTTAGTTTGGACCACAAGAAATAGAATTTTGTATAGATTTTATAATGCCAAACTTCTTCATAGAAAAGTAGTCTCTAAATATAAGTTTTAATGGCTTTAAGTGCTGTGGGTGAGTGTGGTCGCATGCGACCGCTCGGGATTTTACGGGCGCATGCGACTGCATAGGATTTTTATGGCGCTTGAATGGTTAAGGCAAATTAATTCAATATTTTAGCGAGCCTAGCCTTGGAGTAGTTCTTGGTAGGTGAACTTGCTGCAGTGTTCCGGTCAGCATGGTAGAGAGGGCAAGTCAAACAATTTATTTAAGTGGTAGAGCCATGCTGCAGCTATATTGTGGTTGCAGCACAAATGGGTCGACTCGACAAGGGTAGGACCACGCTCTTACAAAATACCAGCGTAAAATAGCAGGTTATTGGTGCTGTGTTTTGTATGGTGAGTGTGGAGAACCGGAGACCCTTTTTACTGGAAACGAAGCATTTCGACTCAGACCTTAAAGCTAGCAATGCATCTGCACTTTGATGTTTAATTGAAGATAAATGTAGATGTCTATGGGCCACAGCGTCCACTTAACATCGGGTGGACTTAGGGTTGCCAGATCGGAAGACCAAAATATCTGGATAAAATTTGAAAATGTCGGGATTTTGGGGTTATTGTCGGGAGAAAGAAATGTTAAAAATTAAAATTTAAAACAAAAATATTATTTTTGTTTAAAATTTTTATATTTAAATTAATGGGCTAACAATATACTTAACAGTCAGTATACTTAACTCAGTTTGCTCGATAGAGTGTAATCGATCGGACGTGTGGATAGAACAAAAAAAATCCTTATACCGACATTATAATGAATAAATGTGATCGTTGTGAAAAACCGATAGCTAAAAGAACACCTGGATTAGAATGCAGCAAATGCGAAAAATTTGTGCACGCGACCCAGGCCTGTACTAATCTTTCGACTAAACAGATTGCAGCATTACGCAACGCAGATAGCCTGGAATGGACATGCAAGGATTGTCAACGTCTCACACCGGTAAGAAAATCGTATATTATCCCAGAAGAAGAAGAAAAACTGGAACAAAATGAACAAACTCAAGATCATTCGTATTCTAAGTCATCAATAGATATTAAAAAGTTACTAAAGGATATTTTAAAGGAAGTTGGAGTTACTATAAAGCGCGAATTGGAGCCTACTGTCTGTACTACTATCATGACAAACTAGATGAGGTGCCGACAATGTGGATGTTCTAAAACGTAGAATTATAGAATTAGAAACTAAAAATAAAGCATTAAACAACAAAAATAATAATTTGGAAATAAGAATAAATATTTGAGAACAAAAAATAGGAGAATTGAAACAAAAACAATACAGTAACAAAATTGAAGTAACTGGTATATCGGGTATAGATAACATTAATCATCATCAAGTAACTAAAATATTAGCATCCAAATTAGATATGAATGCAAATTCAGTTAAAAGCATAAAACAGAGAGAAGGAAGAAAAGGAAAGGATGGATATCCGCTACTAGAACTAAGTGATGAAACAGAGAGTGAGAAATGGATCCAAGCCGCAAAAAATGAAGATATTAAAAATTAATGATATTCTTCCGAATGCGCCAATGATATATAATGAGGGTAGAGATAGAATTATGTTAAGACGCGCACTCACAAAGACAAATAAGATAATCTTGTGGAATGCAAAAAAACAATTAGGTTCCGAATACAAATACATATGGTTTAAAAATGGACTAATTTTCGCGCGAAAAGGAGACAAAGACAAGATCACAACCATTAGGTGCATCGAAGACATCTAAAAACTTGCAAAAAAAAATCACTTTTCAGTTCCAAAATACAGAAGAAACGGAAGTAGTTAGTTAAGGGTAAAACTCAGCATAATTATTCTTATAAGTTATAATAACAACAAACATAATGGATTCTCTCACGAAAGTCTCAGAAATAAACGACTGTATTAATTTAAATGATTTCTACAAACTTATACCTTAAGGTAAACAAAGTTTCACTTTTATTCATATAAACCTAAGATCTATCGTAAAAACTTTGCAATGCTAAAGGAATGTATAAATTCTAGTAAAATTAATTTAGACTGCATTGCCATAACATAAGCCAACATATCTAATAACTTACTATCTATGTTTCATATCGATGGCTATACAATGCATAGTATCTTAAGAACTAAAAAAAGGGGGGTGGGATAATTATTTATATACGTAAGAATCATAAGTTTGAAATTATAAATATCAAAACTTTACACTGTGAATCACTCATAAGCAAAATCACCACCCAAAATAATTTGCAAACATTCCATCTTTGTATAATATATAGACCACCGAATGAAAACAAACACTTGTTTATTGAGGAGTTGTGTCACATATTAAAAGATAATTTCGCTAAAAAAATAACTTAATCATATTGGGTGATATGAATATCAACATTAAAGATATTACACCTATTCAAGAATATTATCAAAGTAAAATGGCCGAGTGCGGTCTAACGTGTGCGATAACAGATTACACTAGAATAGAAAAAAGAAAAGACAAAATAACTAAAAGTTGTATAGATCATATCTTTGTGCGATCGCGTACGTTAGACCTGTACTCGGGCGCTATTGGTACTATATTAGCCGATCATCGCATGACCGTGCTAACATGCGTTTTACATGTTTCGTACACACGGGATGAATTTGAAAACATTATTTTATATGACAACAAAAAACTTCATAGAATGCTGAATGAAATAGACTGGTTACCGGTTAATAATATGCAATATCCTACTAATATAAACAATTTTATTAAAACTAATTTTATGGAATGCTACAGTAAATTTCAATTAATAAAAAAAAACAAAACAAAGTTGTAAACGAAATAAAGAGAATTGGATAAATGAATACATCATAAATATGTGTAAAATTAGAGATAATTTGTTTACTAAATGGAAAAATGACTCAAATAATAAACTTCTAAGACTAGAATATAATAAATATAGAAATAAAACAATTAAATTTATTGAAAAAACTAGAAATAATTACTATTATCAAAAAAATCAATAACAATATGTCTAATCCAAGATATACTTGGAAAATTGTAAACAAACTTTGTGGCAAAGTTACCGAAACACTAGATAAATCGTTAAATAAAGCATTTAACTTCAAAAGTCAAAATAGTAAAACGATTACTGATAATTTTGCTACTGAGTTCGATAGAAACTTAAAAAATATAATACCAAAATGTTGAAGTTTTGTGATTGTGATTTTAGTTGGATTTTCTTTCAAAAAAACTAAGTAATGTTATTTATCTTTACTACGTAATGTTTTCGAATGATTTAAGTTACAACAACAGTAACTTTTTATGTTTCAATTGATAAAAAAGTAGAAATAAAAAACCTCTACGCGAACAATTCGTAACGGTCAAGATTTCTAATAAGATTCTAATAAGATAATAATAGTATATTTCTTATTGGAATACCATAGTAAATACTTTTACTAGTAATTGCTAAATGTTATATCTATATGATTGTATAAGAAAAATAAAGGAAGACCATATAAAATATATACACAAAAAGGTTTTGAAAATGAGTTTAGTAAGCGCGCGCAAACTGTCTATTGTCGAATTTTTAGCAAATGTTTGCAAGTGAAAAAGTTGAATTATTATAAATATTACATGCATAATTTCGGTTCATTTAGGAAGAATATGTTATATTGATTGTAAGGACATAAAAATAAAATAAAAATTTACGATATTTAATTCATAAAATAAAATTTATCGTCAGTAAGTACACTTTATCAAGATCCGTTAGAAACAAGGAGCTGTACAAAATAAAATAAACATTTATATGTTATGGTTATTGTTTCTACCTATCGAAAATCTTATCGGCTTTAAATAACTGCAACTAAAACCTCTTTAAATATAAATGAAAGGTCGTGAGAAACATAAATATTTAAAACAAGTGCCGCCAGCTGAGGTGACGACGGACGCCTCGGTACAAAGCTGTTTTTTGTTATGGCGGGCGCAGTGAGTGATAGGTTAAAATGCTATCAGATGATTTGTACACAAATCCAGTAGATAAGTATATACGGTTTCAAAAAGATAACACAAAGCAAATAAAAAATATAATAAAAACACTTAACACAAAAAAGGCACCAGGTGCTGATGGAATTCGTACAACTGACATAAAAGCCATATCAGAAAAAATTGCTAAAGTAATTGTCAAGTTAATTAATAGTAGTATAGAAACAAGTATTTATCCTATAGATCTAAAGCTAGGTTTGGTACGGCCTATTTACAAAAGTGGGCATCATGACGATTACAGTAATTACAGGCCTATTACTATACTTCCAACAATTGACAAAATTATAGAAAAATTCATTTCCAACCAGCTTTACAACTTTTACCAAAAACATAAAATTATTTCGGCATCTAAATACGGATTTCAGCCTAAGATATCTACTACACAGTTACAAATGCTTAGATGAGAAAAAAACATGTATTAATTGCATTCATCGATTTCAGTAAAGCCTTCGATACCTTGAAACATAACATTCTTATTAAAAAACTCGAAAACTCTGGTGTTAGAGGACGTTTCTTAAGATGGTGTAAAGATTAATATGTTAGCAATCGATATTTCCAAGTAAAGATAGAAAATAATTTAAGTATTAAAATGCCTATGACTACAGGTACGGCACAAGGCTCAGTTATATATACTCTATTACTTAACATACGTAAATGAATTAGAAAATATCATTAAAAAATGTAGTTTATACCAATATGCAGATGATACGTGCCTTCTGTCAGAAGATAAAAATCTTGATATCGCCACGCAAAAATTACAAGATGATTTTTCACGCCTCTCTATGTGGGCTCACGATCTAGGACTTGGACACTTGTAATAAATATACAAAAAACTAAGGTACTACACAATCATTCTAGTCATATCAAGAATATTATGCCAGTAAGCATTATTGCTCATAATCATCTTTGTCTGCACAATATAATAACTTGTTTCTGCGAAAAAATTCCACTTGTTAAGTATCACACATACTTAGGACTGATTGTAGATAATAGGATGAACTGGAAGAACCATATTGATTACGTGTGTAGTAAATTAAGGGCAATCCTAGCGAAATTTTATATTATTCGTAATAAAATTGCATTTAAAATTCTTCAAGCCTATATAATGCTCTAGTGGAATCGATAGTATCGTATGGTCTTAGTAATTATGGACGAACTTTCCGCACTTACCTATATAAAATTTACAGCTTACAAATAAGAATTTTAAAATCTATATTGCCTCAACACATTAAGGACAAATATCGAAATGATTACTCATACCTTTTCACGTACTGCAAAGTTTTACCCATACATAAAAGCGTGAAATATATGATTTTAAAAGAATGTTATGAATACTCGATGTACCCAACCCCAAGGGAACGCATTTATAGCACTAGAAATAAAACACCTTATTCACCAATTAGAACTAATAATTACTACGGTAAGAGAACACGTAAATTTCTAATACCATACATATTAAATTCTATAACTACGGAGATAAGAAGCCAGCTAACCGCACAAAACTTGAAAACAAAACTTAAACATTTTTTCGCATAATAAGAATTCAAAAAAGTATCTATATATATTATTCCAATGAGAATCATAACGAGCTATATCTACCTATGCCAATAATTGTTAAATTGGACAAATAAACAAAACGTGATACAATATAACAAAAAAAAATATTCCTTAATAATACACTCCGTGTGTACGCGCATAAATAAGATAGTACAGTATATCGGTAAGCGAACAACTGAAGACAACAATCACTTTTTTACTTCACTACTCCTGGTAAACAATACCAAAAACTACCTTCTCCACAAAAAAAATGGCATTAAAAATTTATATAAAATCTAAAATACATATTATAGATTTTATATAAATTTTTATGCCAATTTTTTTTTATTATTTATTCTAATAATTTGTAGCACAAATATTTCATAGTACTTTATATTTAGTTTAAGTAAAAGTTAATTCCAATGTCATTTAAATAATAAGCTTAAGTAAATTAATGTATAAGTAAGAGCAAACTGTGCAGTGCCAAGACAAACAATAGATGTTTAATGGCACGAAGAAATTGATTTTGTAATTAAAACTGTTACTTTGTTGAATGAATAAAAAAAAGTTGACAGATAATTAATGTAACTACACTTAATTTTTTTGGTTACCACAGGTATTTGGCATTGGACTTTACTGAATCCACCAAATATTGAGAATGTCGGTCAACGGGGATAACACAGTATTCGTGCAAATATTGAATAGCTCGTTTTAAAAACTGTTCAGCTTCGATGCACAATAGGTTTTTCTTACTATCCGAAACATTTCTTAATAAGGTTCTATTTCTACTACCAAAGAATTTATCGTCGAACCTGTTTTTAAGATGACTCATCAATTTTTTCATTACACTGTTAATTTCTAAGTGCACGCATCACTTTCCAATGCCAAAATTGTTGCTTGGAACTTCAACATTACGTTGTGTACAAAGTATAAATATGCTTCCGAAATTCCTTCCTGTCTGCATTCGTCAACTACTTCACTATTATCAATATGGGTTAGATTTCTGGTTACAAACTCCCATATCTCCTTTCGACATTCGTCTTCCCCTTTAAATAAAAATACTGCTTTACAGTTGGCCAGCTATACATTAAACGATCTAAAGCGGGCAAAAGAGATAGCAATCTTGTTGGGACTTGACGAAGAAGATTTTGTACTCGACACTTGCAAATAAGAAACATTATTTTAGATTCTCAGTTTTGGTCACTCATTGAATGTTTTAATCACGATACTCTCGATATCTACTGACAAAGCTTTAAGGGCGTATTTGACGCAATTGTTAATAACATGGCAGTTACAGTTTGCTTTAATCAGATGATCGTTTTTCTCTTTTAATTTTTGGAACACCGAAATTTTTTACACCATAATTTACCGAATCGTTATCCGCGCTGTACTCAGTCAACTGAGTCAATTTTAAATCGTTATCTTTTGTCACTGTTTTGATTTATATATATATATAGACGATTCAAATGGATCCACATACAAATCTAGCAGCTTTTTAGATATCCCTGTTTCTGTATTAAAAAATTGCACAGCGTACGGACAGTTTTTGATGTTCCCAACATTAGAAATATCGCTTCCTACCGAAAAATATTGTCAGCGTCCTTAAGTTCAGTAACGACTTATTCCGGGGCGAGCACATTGCACAGTGTATCTACAAGATATTTTAGTAGAAATTTTGCTAGTTTCATCTGGCAGTCGAGGCCGATATAATTTATACCATGAGTTACGTTGTGAAATACAAGCATTAATTCAGCTTTTTATATCTCATTTCATCGCTATCTTTCTTTATCAAGAAATTTTGAAGATTACCTGATACTTTCTGTGACGATTCCAGTTTACCGTGTTTTTTTGTCTGCTTATGTTTTTCTAAACCACGACTCCCCTCATACTTGATTGAAATATCAGTTTGAAACAATTTACATACAACGCTAAAATCATCCTTTTTTTGTATCCACTTGGGGTAGTCTGGATGATTTTACCAGTTATTATAATAAACTGTATAAAACTTTTTTTCTTAAATGATCCAGTTCCGGACTCCTTGTCTATCTGTTTTAGTGATTTAGATGCTGACATTATCTAAAACAAAACAGTATTACCGCTACCACCAACAAGTCACATTATATATACATACATAAATACATAAACACTCACACCTGTCACCCAGAGGGGTAGGCAGAGACTACAGACTTCCATTTGGCACGATCCTGACACACCTCTCTCGCCTCCTTCACATCCATACACCTACGCATACATGCTCGTCGGTTAAGGGTACTAACTTTACTAATTTGGCCCGTTTTCAATAAATCGCCAATTTGGCCGATAAATTTTCGCCTAGGACGTCCCTTTCCGACTCTGCCATTCACTTCTGCAACATAAATTTTCTTTGTCACTCTTTCCTCATTCATTCTTTCCACATGACCAAACCACCGAAGCATTCCTTATTTAATCCTGGTCACAACATCATCTTGCAAACCACACTCTTCTCTTATTATACAATTTCATACCCTGTCGTTCAGATTCAGCCCTAACATACTCCTTAACGACCGCATTTCTACTGCGTTGATTCTACTCTCGTGCTTCTTCTGCCACACCCAACTTTCACTACCATACGTTAAAGTAGGGACCAACACAGCATTGTGAATTACCATACGTGCCTTTTTTGACACATTTTGACTCTCCATAATAGAGTGCGGGGCCCCATTTACTCTATTTCCCACATTCACTCGTCGTTCTATATCCTTATCATATCTCCCATCCCTGCTAAATACGCAGCCCAAATATACATAAAAATTACATTATTACATACATTATCTCTGTATTTCACATTACATCTTGCCAAATACACCCAAGTACCGCCAAGCCATAGAAATAAAATGATGTGAATTTAAATAAAATATTTAAATCTATCGGTAATACGTAGCGAAATTATTTAAAAAACTTAGACCACTATGATTTGACCACGATAGTATCATATAATTACATAATATCGTTTCATTTAATAAACATACTTATTTATTTAAATTTTTGAATTTTTCAAAAATTTAAAAAATTTAAAATATTATCTATTAATGATTTTTGATGATAATTAAATTTTAATTATCAATAATTTATAATGTAAGAACAGACGATAACGGACCAGTTTTCAAAAAAAAAAGAAATACAGGTAGGTAAATTCGAAAATCACTCGTTGTCGATCAATTAAATTCTGTAAGTAGATATTATTTGCCAATCGCGCGTAAATACATGCGTAGGTACTAAAATTGAGCTACCATAAGATCGTTCGACAATATGACATACTTTAAAATTGAAATCATAAATAAATAACGCAGATAAAACACAAAAAAAATGTTTCATTAATTTCCTTAAGCCAATATTCTTACGTCTTGATACCTACCTAAGTTACTATTAGAAGCTGTGAAATAGTGCGCGCGCGACGAAGTAAGCCTACGAATCTGGCGAACGCGGGGTTACAGCTTACAGCGTTCCACCGTTCCACGCCACGCCACCCGCCCCCAGCCTCCGTTTAACATGGGTCGGAGTTAAGTCCAACGCCAACGTTCCTTTCGAAAATGGAGTGAAAGTGAAAGTGCACGGCATATTTAAATTATTATTTTCTATAGAACTTTTCGAGGAGCTGATTGTCGGGAGATTTTGGGTTTTGTCGGGAGTCGGGAGATCATTTAAAATGTCGGGAGAATCCAGACGAATCCCGACCATCTGGCAACCCTAGGTGGACTGTATGCTCGTTTGTCACCTTATACTATTAAAAAAGCCACTGACATTCTATCAACCATTCTAGATATAATACGCAATCATAAAATACCGGCGTAATTTATTATATAACTCTTGTGTTTTGTAAGGAAACATCTAGAATTGAATACATATTTATTTTACTTGTCATTTGGCATTCCTTCTGTGTTTTCAAGTGTGACATGAGTCGCATCTTACGACATATACGAGAAGCCCAACATACAACTGGTTCGAATCATACCTGACCAATCGAAAGCAGTGTGTAGAGATAGAACGTCATAACCTAGCCAGTGGAAATGTGATTAAAGTCAGGTCTCAATTTGCACCGGTCACTAAATCAATACCACAGGGTAGTGTTCTCGGTTGTTTATTATTTTTAATTTATATTAATGATTTGCCGAAAATAGTCAAAGCCCTGTACCTTGTTTGCCGATGATCTTTCTGTAGTCATACCTTTCGACAATAATACTAACAACAATCTTAACAACTGTCTAGATAGTGTACTCACAGATATCTCTAAATGGTTAAAAAGTCACAATCTCGTCATAAATTACACAAAAACTAAGATAATACAATTTAGGCCGTATCAAAAAAGCCCCCTATCTATAAATTATTCTTACAACGATATTAAACTAGAATGTGTTGATTCATATACATTATTAGGTATAAACATAGATTCAGGTATAAAGTGGAAAGAACACATAAAGAAAGTATCTAAACTTTCCCGTTTCTCGTATGCACTATACGAACTTAAAAAAGTTACAGAATCAAGAACAGTCACGTGAAAGCTTATGCCCATGCATGGCTCAAGTACGGCATCTTACTGTGGGGAAACAGCATAGACGTAAATAAATTGCTTATTTTACAAAAAAAAATGTATCCGAATAATTACAAACATAGATAGCACTGACAGCTGTAAACCCTACTTTATTTCATTAAAAATATTAACAATTACATCTATATATATACTAGAAGTATGCACATTTGTTAAAAAGAATATGCACCTTTTTTTAATATACTCCCGGCCTCATTTTTACGTCCTAGTAAAAAATTAGCTCCACCTATCACAAAATTACAAACAGTTAAATCAGGACCCCATGGTATGTGTGTAAAAATTTAAAATAAAATTCCCAAATGTCTACAAAAAGAAGAATCGTTGTATAAATTTCAAAAAGATCTTAAAAACATTTAATTGAAAAAAGTTTCTATTCGTTGTCAGAGTTTTTCCGTGAAAAATAATAATTGTTTACTTTGAATACGTATACCTCTTTAATATCGTTGTAAATATTGCAAATGTTTATTAAACCTAAAAGTAATGTAGTAGTTTAAGTAAATAAAATAAAATTCGTTTGTTCGTTCGTTGTAAAATTGATTAGATTAAATTGATATATAACACAATATAATATAATATTGCTACGCCCTATCAGGGCTCATGTTTGGCTCTAATATATCCAACTTAAGAACTATTTATGTAACCACATGAACGCAAAAAATGTTTGAGTATGAGTTTGAGTTTGATATGAAATAATAGTATGTCTTGCGTAGCCACTGTACGTCACTATTCTAAACGTTTTCTGCTTACTTATAACAAACAGTTCCTGATTAAAATCCCACCAGGGGATAAGTATTGATGAAGTTTAGAAAATTAAAAATATTTTGTATCCTAGAAGAATATGGCATCAGCTATGGCTACGATAAATATACTTTAAACTATAAAAAACAATACCTTCCTAACATATCTACAGTATCGAGAAGAGCCATCGATTATCATTTAAATGTTAAAGTTTGTCAATCAACAAATTTAAATTGTACAAAATGGGTTATTATACTATCAAGGAATACGTGAATGAAAAAACCCCTGGGAATGAAGTGATCGCCACCATGTTGGTTCTAATAAAATTCATTTAAAAATTGTTCAAAATAATTTCACAATTATATATGTTTAAAAAATATAATCCCGCTGGATTTTTGCTGGTTCATCCCAGAACAGTGGCATTTTCCGAATCAGTTTTAAACTTATGTAGTGTATTTTTCTTTTTTTTTAAACGTTATCAGGATAATTATACCAGGTTACTGGGATTGTCTTCTGTATCGTGGGGTTAGGTTACATACATAAATTTCACAAGAACAAACATCCAGATACGGAACAATTATTTGGAGGCGTCGTCCGTCATGTGCAGTGCATGATGCTGTTTCTTGCCTTGATGATTGCGTACGGAATGCGGGCCAAGATCAGTATGGAAATCGTGGCTCTGAGTGACAAGTCTAAGGAGGACGTAAGTGTAATTGTTTTTTTGATATTTAGAAAATATGTATGTTGGTCGTATCGCACTTATCCTGCTTAAGCTTTGGCTTAGTTAACTACTTACCATCAGGCAGACAGTAAGTTTGCTTTTATATAGAAAACTGGTGACAAGCAAGCACACTGCCCACCTTATGGTGGGTGTGTGCTTGCTTGAGTGTGTGGCCGTGAAAGGAAAAGGGGAGATCTCCCGCCGGGCAAGGTGTTCTGCCCGGGGAGCGGCCGACACTCCGAGTGATAGTTCAGAGAAGTTCTATATACACTGTCTGTGATTCGGAATGTTAATAGCGCGATTTAGGCTTCGGTGTGTTTCGGTGTGCTAGTGGCGCGACGACAGCGCCGCTACAAGTGGATCCTGAGGACAAAGATATTATGCCTGGTATATAGTAAATATGTTCTTGCTATTTTACGCCGGATTTCTGTGAGAGCGTAGTCCCACTCCGGTCGTGCCAATCCATTCGATCTACAACCATAATATCCTCTCAACTGTCTCAGCCAAAATGCCCACTTTGGCGCATGTGTCCAACTCTAAACTAGTTATTGCCTACGTGGTGCGTGTCATTAAAAGGGCTATATCTTAATAATTATGTATGGAAACTGTATAAAATAATATGTTGTTAGAATTATTGTTGAGTAAGCTAATAGAATATGTGTAAATGTGTACGTTTACCTTTTTTTATATTTTCTAAATTCCATGATAAAAATGCTAGAAGCGAATTTTTCCACTTTGTTGAGTAAAACATATAAAAAATAATTATTATTATTATTTCAATAAATATTTATTTTATTTACAATAAGATAATACACTTTACAATAATTAATAAAAAAACACAACTCCGTGTTCATTTTTTTACACCACAAGCTCGACAATAATATGGGCCACTTAAGATGACCCGAAAAAGGCACAAAAAAAGGCACATTTTGTACTTCAATAGCGACAATTACATACCGAAATAAGTAGGTTAATGATATTAAAACAATTTTCTGCAAGTTAGAGGGAGATACGTATACATTTAATACGACTGTTTCGTGTCTGAAATTTATAAGTAAATAGCAACCTTCTAAAGGTTGTGGACATACGCGTACTTTTTTAATAGCGACCTTTAGAAGGTTTTGGACTGACGAGAGGATATACTCGTAGCTGCAACATGGCTCTACCACGTATTAAACGTTTGTCGTTTCAGTTTAATAATAAAACGATAGGCCGGCACTGTCGACACTGGGACCTTTTCCTGTATCGTGGAGGCATTTTGTATGCACATAATTTTCAGTAATGTATTAAAATGTGAAAAATTAAATCTATAAAAAAAACAAAAGGGAATATTCTTGTCTAGTAGTGGACTATCACAGGGTTATAAATAATAATATTGTACCGTTTCATTAAAGTGAAACGTGTGTATTTTTTATTTTTGTGTTCCGTATGGACACATCAATGAAAGAATAATTTAGCAGTCGAAATTATGATCATCACAACAACCATAATCATTACAAACTTTCACAAGTTTAGTGCTGAACACAGGACTCTTCTAAGAAAAGCCACAAAACATATAATTCTTGAGTATTTTTATACTATATTTAATTTTATTTATTCATTACATCACATCAAAGTCTACCGCTAATCTAAAGTCAACCCCATTCAACATAACAAATATCAAATACCCCCCATATTTGCGACGCTGGCATTCGTAATATTAGCCGCAGTTTTTTTGCCTACCACCGGTTTTATTTCCCTCTGTCGCTTCTTATGTTACCTTCGAGATGATATGATGTATTCAAAATTTACTTGCGGCATACATGACGTTTTAGTAATCGAACGGCATTTATTTTGATGAAATAATAAATTGTATTAATGACTTTTAAAATACATATATGCATATAATAAAAAATATAAAATACATAATATATACATACATGTATATTACTTACGTGTTTTAAATTTGGCCCTCTATTTGGTTATAAAGTAGTGTCACATACAAGAAAAATTTTTATCAAAATAAATTGAAATAATACTAATTTTTATGGAATTTATCGCGTATATTTAACTTTTTAAATACCCGACGTAACGCTTTACAGCACTCATGGTCACGGGCAGGACTGAGATGTTCAACGTCCATATGTCATAGTTAACCGCGGTTACCATAGATTAAAATTTAACTTTTGTTCCGATCTATGAGATGTTCAGCGTCCATATGTCATAGTTAACCGCGGTTACCATAGATTAAAATTTAACTTTTTGTTCCTTTCAAAATTTACTTGCGGCATACATGACGTTTTAGTAATCGAACGGCATTTATTTTGATGAAAAAATAAATTGTATTAATGACTTTTAAAATACATATATACATATAATAAAAAATATAAAATACATAATATATACATACATGTATATTACTTACGTGTTTTAAATTTGGCCCTCTATTTGGTTATAAAGTAGTGCCTCATACAGGAAAAATTTTTATCAAAATAAATTGAAATAATACTAGTTTTTACGGAATTAATCGCGTATATTTAACTTTTTAAATACTCGACGTTTCGAACGCTTTACAGCACTCATGGTCACGGGCAGAACTGAGATGTTCAACGTCCATATGTCATAGTTAACCGCGGTTACCATAGATTAAAATTTAACTTTTGTTCCGATCTATGAGATGTTCAACGTCCATATGTCATAGTTAACCGCGGTTACCATAGATTAAAATTTAACTTTTGTTCCTTTCAAAATTTACTTGCGGCATACATGACGTTTTAGTAATCGAACGGCATTTATTTTGATGAAAAAAATAAATTGTATTAATGACTTTTAAAATACATATATACATATAATAAAAAATATAAAATACATAATATATACATACATGTATATTACTTACGTGTTTTAAATTTGGCCCTCTATTTGGTTATAAAGTAGTGCCTCATACAGGAAAAATTTTTATCAAAATAAATTGAAATAATACTAGTTTTTACGGAATTTATCGCGTATATTTAACTTTTAAATACCCGACGTTTCGAACGCTTTACAGCACTCATGGTCACGGGCAGGACTGAGATGTTCAACGTCCATATGTCATAGTTAACCGCGGTTACCATAGATTAAAATTTAACTTTTGTTCCGATTTATGAGATGTTCAACGTCCATATGTCATAGTTAACCGCGGTTACCATAGATTAAAATTTAACTTTTGTTTCGATCTATGCATAGACGTTGACGTTGAACGTTGAACATCTCAGTCCTGCCTGTGACCATGAGTGCTGTAAAGCGTTCGAAACGTCGGGTATTTAAAAAGTTAAATATACGCGATATATTCCGCAAAAACTGGTATTATTTCAATTTATTTTGATAAAAATTTTTCCTGTATGTGACACTACTTTATAACCAAATAGAGGGCCAAATTTAAAACACGTAAGTAATATACATGTATGTATATATTATGTATTTTATATTTTTTTATTATATGTATATATGTATTTTAAGTCATTAATACAATTAATTTTTTCATCAAAATAAATGCCGTTCGATTACTAAAACGTCATGTATGCCGCAAGTAAATTTTGAAAGGAACAAAATTTAAATTTTAATTTTGATTAAAATTTAACTTTTGTTCCGATCTATGCATAGATCGGAACAAAAGAAATTTTAATCTATGGTAACCGCGGTTAACTATGACATATGGACGTTGAACATCTCATAGATCGGAACAAAAGTTAAATTTTAATCTATAGTAACCGCGGTTAACTATGACATATGGACGTTGAACATCTCAGTCCTGCCCGTGACCATGAGTGTTGTAAAGCGTTCGAAACGTCGGGTATTTAAAAAGATAAATATACGCGATAAATTCCGTAAAAACTAGTATTATTTC